>DVVJ01002158.1:0-10122 GCA_018234505.1 Junonia neildi neildi
TAAGTAGAGCACCCGTTAATCCCATAGGCGATGGCGTAATACAATAGTATCTGGCTAATTGATATCTTGCATAATATGCAAGTGTTACCTGCAGCCTTTCCAATCGTTTCCGGGATACGATATCAACGAACAATCCTATTACCATTATATTACGTCATTACGATTCACGCTAAATAGGTCCCTAGCGTATTTATCGAGTAACGTAATCACGCAAACTTGCTTTAAAAAATAATTAGAAGCGTGCTCTGTTTTTGGCCTGATAATACGTTACGGCACTTCAACATCCAGTTGATTTTTCGCTTCGCATGTCATGAATATGACTTTCTTTAATGGTTCGCGGTTATCCAAGCGACCTGAAGAACTGGTTATATTTTCATTCCAACATTACCACTGGCTGACCAGCAATTTACCTCGACAGAGTAATTTTTAAAAGACAAAAGGTTCCATTAAAACAGTCAGCAAAATTGATCAGTCACGATAAAAGCGCCACTTTGTCGAAAAAGCTTTCCGTTGTTTTCAAGTAGGTCGCGGCTAGAAAAGCAACAAAGCAATATCGTTCTATCGGATCTTGTTAACATTGTCATAGAGCGCCGCGGGCTATTACTGGCTATGGTGTTATTACATAACCGCATCCCAGTCGTGACTGAAGGGCCGATAAGCCGGGTTCCCAGGATGTTGCGAAATCGCCGGCTAGGGGACATAATGACTGTCATGATGCATGCGCGAAATAGCCTGTTTGCATAAACTAACTCGTACTCTCACGCTCGACTTAATAGCAGATGTGGATTGTTACGACTGACCTAAATTCAATTGCGCAAAGTTGGAAATAGAAATATTTTGATTGCTGTTAATATTTCTATGCGAAGTTTAGCTTAATGAGATTTATCGTAACGGAAATTAATTCCATTCATGATTCATGATATGTTATATAACTCGAACATTAATTATGTCTGTGATATTGATATCCAAGTTTTTACTGTCTCTAAAAAGACCATTCATAAGCTTGATCTTGATCTTTGGACTTTTTAGATATTTTAATTATTCACGAGAAAAAAGAGCAATAAAATTTTATAAATAGGTTTGTTAATTGATATTTTTTCATCAGTCGATTATCAATAATCTGTTCTTACAGGCCCATCCCAAATACGATTACTCATACTCCGTGTCGGACCCCCACACCGGAGACCACAAGGAACAGCACGAGGTCCGTGATGGTGACATCGTAAAGGGCGAATACTCCCTTCTCCAACCCGACGGTTCTTTCCGTAAGGTTACCTACACCGCTGATGACCATAATGGGTAAGAATATTTGTGCTTTTTTAATCGAAGAGAGGAATTTTATTAGGAATATTACATTTCTTTCGGTATTCATATTCAAAAACCTCTTAATTTTTACGAACTTTTAAGTTCAATTTTGAAACGGTTTTACTGTACTAATAAATCTTCTAATATTGTAAAAACTTTGACCTATTCAAAAGCAATGGTCACAAAAACGATAAATTCTCAAAAAAAACGTTAATTGTATAACATTTACACCGTACCGCTACTTAATTACTTTTACTTACGTAAGTTCATTATTTGAATAAACCGTATATGTAGCGCGATTGCGATGAGGAATTTTAATGGCTTCATTTTACTTGCAGTTTCAACGCGATCGTCCACAACACAGCGCCCGTCCACGCAGACTACCACCACTAATTGTAACTGGGTCATTGCCCCCTTCATGTGATATTATATGTACCTTTTATACTTATAGATAGTCTTTAGTCGACAACGAACTCTTAAAATAAGACTGCGGCGAAAATAAAACTTTTCGAAAACTATGCTTTTTGTTTTACTTCAAATAAAAAAAAACTCTCCTACTATAGATAAGCAACTTAAAACTAGCACATTTTTGGGCATCATCTATGACATTTTAGGTATCTAGTGTCCTACAATAATTTAATAATAGAAATATTTTTATATTATAGTATTATTTTTATGATATAACGTTTACTATGCTATATTCCAATTAACAATACCTGTGTGAAAACTTTCCTAAATTTTAATGTCTCTTTATAATAAATATAGGTAACTCAAAAGTGACTCTGACTGACATAGTGATCTATCAACTCACTCGGATCGGGATCGGGCTGAAAAATATGTAGAATAAAACAGGATTAAACTTTGACAAAGTCAATAAAATTGAGAAATTCATACTTTGTCAATTTTTCGCGCGGACGAACTTGCGGCCATCAGCTACCTAGTTTTAAAATGTGATAAGTCGTAAACTTGTTATACATAAATTATACTAGAATTAAAAATAACGCAATAAATAAAAAAAAAACAAATTAGAACAGAGTTTTATATAAAAGTTAAAAAACTATTTTTTAATTACTTCTTTTTCGGATAAAAATCAGATCATTGTTATTAAATTATGCTGGTCTCGATGCTCGATTTTCTATTTTTAATTAGTGTTGACATGCCAATAAAGTCTTATTGGTATGTCAGTTTAATTATTTTTTCTACGCGGATATCACGATAGATAGGCTAATAGTTAATGAAAAGCCATCTACGTCCAGGCAATAAATTAAAAAAAAAATCTAAGTAGAACAATAATACAAGTACCTGTTTATACAATTTCATATTTATGTAGTGAGCGGAACTATTTGGAATACACGATTCGGTGGTTGCATAATGACGGTTGTTGATGACAAGAAAGAGGACATAGCGATATAGGGATATTATTGTAATGACCGCTGGAATAGAGACATGTATAATGAACAGTGGTTGTATTATTATACCCTTTTGGACAGCCTTTAATAGCAGCTTTTACTTCCAACTACCACTATCCCACTCTGTTCACCCCCCTGTATACTACGTACTAAAACTACTCTACTGAGGAAACAAAATTATTATTTTTTAAATTGTTTGTAAAAATTTTCTTTATTTTAAAATATATTCCAGTTTTAAGGAATACAAAATCTTATTAATAACTAATAAGGTGCTGCCCGCGACTTTTAATTTTTCCCGCGAAACCGTAAACCCATTTTGAAAATTAAAGTAATCTAAGTTACTCCTTGGAATATAAACTATCTGCCAGTCTAAATTCCGTAAAAATTGGTCTAGCTGTTTCGCAGATTACCCGAAACAAACAGACAGACAGACAAAAATTTAAAACATTGTTGTTTTTTTATAAGTATCGTGCAAATATTCATATACTTTAGTAAAAACTTTTATTATTTTGACATTACCAACAGATACTTCAATTTTATTTTTATATGTATGGATTATACGAATGCTGCAGCCGTTCTTGAGCCATAAATATTGCTACTAAGAAGACTATTTTATATAAAGTTGCTTCAAGTTTCAGAAACTTAATACACAAAAATATTTTTCATCTTAGGTGTATTGCCTTCTTCGACGTTGCATTGTATCGATAGAGAATACTAAAACGTCAAGCAAAAACTTCATTTATACATTTTTACGAAATTTCAGTTAAAGAAGGAATTTGAGTTTTGGCATGGTTAAAATTTTAGTGACATTGTTTTAAATAAGTAAAATTATTTACATTAAAACTAATTTAACTTATTTACAAAATGACACTAATAAATCTATACTTACCTTCTAATCAAGGTTACGTTCTAAGACCGTAATTGACTTGTAATACGTTTTTCGTGCCATCACAGGGGTTTTGGTGAGTACAATCTCACATAGCCCGACCTCTACCCCAAGGAGTCGGATATCTAAGAAGATTTACCCTGCCTTAACGAAAAAAAGGCCATTGTAATAAAACTATCAGTCATCAAGCTGTCAGACAAAAATTATAAAAAAGAAAATAAATGGCATGACTAAAAAAGTTTCATGGTTGATTATAAGGACCACAGGGCGGACACTAGCTAATATTAATTTACGTAACATTTTTTATCTACAAATTTTTTTATCGTAAATCTTCTGTAAATAAAGCAATAAATATAGAAGCATAGAAACAGCGATGATCGCTTATCATAACTATGCCCCGACTCCTTGATTAGGTACTTCTAATAAATTTTGTAAAATTTGTTTATCTCTAAATCAAGGCAGACATTTTTGCTGTTTTAATATAGCTTTATGTAACATCCTTGGTCGATGAAATAGGAATATTTCATAATTATTTCTTAATAAGTAAATAGTGTCTTCCAGAAATTAAAAAAAACCCAACGACTTGTTGCGAAATGCTTTACGCCGCGCCGCCGCTAGCCGATACGACTATACATATTTTATTTATTTTCTACTTCTTAGAAGTGGCTGATTAAACGATTATGTGCCCCTAGGCTTTTAGCACGAGCTAAAAAATAGCTCATCATCCTCTTTTTCCTATCATGAATATACCGTTTCAACTAAAAAAAAAAGGTCGTCACTTTCCTTTCCCTAGCGCCCCCTTGTGCACTTGCACCCCTAGGCACGTACCTACTTTGGCTTAAGGATAATCCGCCACTGCTCATTAGAAACGATGACCGATAAAAATACACTACCATAATTATCGAAGTTAATGCCATTATATATAATTAAGCAGTAACATAGTTCCCACTGCACAGATGTAATGCGGTTTTTTCATAACTAGTTAGCTACAAAGTGAAGAAAAAAAACATTTCAACAGTGCCGTACCTAAATAGCATTTTCCACGCCCTGTCCGAGCTTGTACAATTCTGTTCTTGAGCGATAGCTTTTTATTTAACATAATATATCTTGGGGACGACCTTCTTTTCTCTTCTCTGTTCACCCTATCTTATATGCTGCCGAAAACAATTAGAAAAAACCTGTTAGAAATTATAAGGGACGCCTTTCAATTCTTTATAGCAATGTCACACAGTATCAATATTGCTATTTAAAATTATAATTACTATCGCGAAGTAACATTATCTATAAGTATATTAATACATAAAGCGAAAAATGTTATGCCCTTTTTACGAAAATTCTACAAACAAAATTAAAGTTTATGTAAGAGGATCGAGGAAACTATTTTTTATTAATATAGATCGATATAATCGACCATGAAACATATTTAGTTAAGCCATTCATTTTCTTTTTTATTATTTTAATATTGTGACTGATAGTATTATAACGAAGGTATCCATGTAGTAGTGCCGGTTTATATAAAAAAAAAACTTTTTTTATATAATTTAATATAATTACTGCAAATAATATTTAAAAATAATCACTGTCACTAATTCTCCATATAACTACAACTATGCCAAATTTCATACTCCTCCGTTCGCCTTCGTGAAAATGTATAAGAAGTTTTTTTATGGGATAGGGCGGCAAATGCGGGAGCTACAAAATGCGTTGCCGGCCTTTTGGGGAGTATGGAGGGGGAATGGATGGGAAATTAATGGGAAAGGGGTAAGGGATTGGGCCTCCGGTACCCTCACTCACGCGGCGAAACACGACGCAAGCGTCATTTTATGCCGGTTTTGTGCAAATGCATAGCTCTCCCACGGTAAAGTAAGATGTTTTTGCTTCACGTGTTAATTAAATATATAGATTAAGTTTTACCACGACACTACTACCTAAGAAAAAATACTATGAGTTAAAATAATTCCGATATCGAATTACTATCATAAAAAATAAAATAACTGACATGGTTCCATATTCCATATTATCGAGCCATAGTAGGTAGCTTTGTCTAATAAGATCTATCTTTCCATTAATAAATAATAAATAAGCATAAACCAGTCCCCGTAAAATTATGGTATCAGTAACAGATTCTTACAACATCTCCTATGTTTATCATCAGCAAGTCATCGTTGGCACTTTAGGCCGCTGCTCCAACTTTGTCGTGAAATTAATACAGTTATCTAGTAGTTTTACCTGAAATAATTTTCGGAAGTTTTGAAAACATCGGACTGTATATAACTGTTAGTTATTCCGAATTTCTATTTTGCCACCTCAGATCCTTGCCATTTGAGCGGTCTCACTGGAAAGTACTACTTCCTGTAGTAAGTAATCAAGTTGATTGAATTAAATATTCATTGCAAATTACAGCTTTGCAGTTGATGATACAGATCTTTAGGTGGGCAGACAGATTGATATATGGACTCGGCGAAACCAAAACTTACCACGTATTTTAAATATATCGTGTTAAAAATCAACAAATTACAAAATTTTCAGCAATCTTTTGTAAGTACCAACTGTATAAAATGTATTTAAGTTAAGGTATATAGTTGTTTGATAATTTTATTTTAGGTGTGCAAAGGAAACTTGCATATCTAAGAAATCATTATATCCCTCTTCTTAATAGGTTAAAAAGACTTAGGGGAAAGTGGGGGAAACACGAACACCTAAGGAAAAACTTAAATAAAACAGTAAAATTCGATTACAGAGTTTATTTTTCTTTTTAATTATAAAGTTCAGTTATCTGACTAACAAATTCGTTAATAAACACTTATATTTCTTTAATAAAATGCAACATTATGAAAGAAAAACAAAACCCTTAATATTCGGCTTTAACCGAGGTTGGTCGGGTAAAGCCGAACACTAAGGGTATGATCGAAAATAATAAACTACCAAATACAAATTTGCTTATTACCCTTTTGCAAATAGCGTCATTATTATATTTACGTGATAAATATGTAATTATTCTATTTTATATAAAAGCTAATCAACAAATTGTCGATAGAAATAAAGGAACACGAATTTACCAAAAATTTTTTATCAAAAACTTCAAAAAATATTTAAATTGGCATACCTTGACAAGTATGTACGTTTACGTCTCCCGTGTTGTTGTCTGGCACTGATGGTGGCGTTATCTCCGCAATGTCAGAAAGCAAATTATGAAGATCTCTTTCTAACGTATCAAAACCTTTGAATTCGGCATTACACCGCGTTCGTGTTTCCCCCACGTTCCCCTATGTCTTGCTAGATAACGTTTTAAGGATGTTTTTTTTTACTAAAATATTCTTAAGTATCATAAATTAGTTCTATGAAAACCGGTGTTTCAAACAAAGATTTTTTTCACGCTTGATTTCTAGCTTTTGTTTATATCATGGTCTGAATACAGAATGAGAAAAAAATAATTAGTGTTAAATCTCTATTAACATATTAATTGTTAACCGCTATTCATTTATTCTGCGACATTGATGGTTTGTTTCGGTGTTGCCGAATGACATATTTTCGGACAAACAAAACATCACTTATAAGTCGGATTTACAGCTGAAAAATATCAGTTGTCTTCCGCAGATCTACTAGCAAGATGACTCCTAAAGTAAGTTATTTCTTCGCAATAGTATTCTTTTGAAAGAGTATTTATTATTAATATTTTTATATTTTATTTCAGTGTACCCTAGTGGCCTTTATCTTAGCCTTCAGCTGGGTTAAAGGCATATCGGCAGCTTCTTTTTCTAACGTACTAGTACAAAGAGGACCCGTTGGATATGTTAACTATGATCCATCTTCAGTGTCATTCTCTAGTCCTCAGTTGGCCCAATTATCTGCAGCACCTCTAGATCAGGTGCTATCCATACCCGCAGTTTCATCTGTAGTCTCTCCATGCGTGGCTCCTTGTGTTGTTCCAAGTAATCCTGTTCCCGCACTTGCACCTTTACCATCGGCAACTAGTGCAAAAATTGTTGGCTATAGATCGCCGTTACCAAACTTACCAGTCCTAATAGCAAATAATGACGTAAGTACCAATTTTATAATATTTCTTTACAACGAAAGAACTCAGTATTAAATGTTAAGTGTCCGTTAATAATATTACAATAATACTTTTCCAACAGGACACCACAGGTTATCAATACGCATACGCTGTATTTGACGACCAGACTGGGGACAAGAAGACGCAAAGTGAACAAAGTGATGGGTCAGTAGTGCAAGGACAGTATTCATTCATTCAACCGGATGGCTTTCGTCGCGTAGTTGTTTACACCGCGGATGACTTGAAAGGGTATCGAAAAAGTGGAAAAGTTTAAAAAATAAAATCTATTTGAAATAATTCTCTCGAATTTTGAAATAATTACATATCATCAATTCACAAATACTCATCAAATAAACACTGTCTATATTCGTTTTTTTTTTTTTTATACTGCATGTGATGTAAACAAAAGTTAACTTACTGCTTTAATTAACAGGTTCAATGCTGTTGTAAGAAATATTTCTCCAGAACAAGAACAACCTAAAGAAGAAACACCGGAAGTCAGTACGGAAGGTAAACAAGAATTACCTCCTTGCGCTGAAGTAAAAAATGAACATTTGACCCAAGAAGTTACCGAAAATAATTCAAAAGAAAACAATGCAGAGATTGAACAAATTGAAGATAAAAAAAGTGAAGAAAAAGACACGGAAAATGTTGTTGATAAAGCAGTTGATCAGTCTCCGGAAGGAGCCTCGAATCCCACAGGAACCAACACCAATATACCAAACGCTATCGTTTCCTACAACGACATAATCAACTGCCTTCAAGCTAAACTTCAAGGCGCGAGAAATGTCGTGTCCCCGTTGACTTATGTTCTCATTCCATCTTCGAGAAGCCCGTGTTAATTGAAACCATGTGATGACATGTCAGTCTAATTCTCAGTGAAATATTGTCTAAACGAAAACCAAGCTAACCAAGTAATTCGACCTGAATGTAACACAAATGTACCACAAAATTGATCTGTGAATACTTACGAAAGTGCATACGAATTTTATTTAAATTGTTGTCAATAAAATCGTTATGCGAATTTAAAGGCTATGTTACAATATATTATTATGAATTAAATTTACCTTTTATTTTATTTTTTTCCCTGATGACTATTATCAAAACGAAAAATTCAGATACCTACTCATCAGTGCATAGTTTAATAAAGTTCTACTATTTAGTGATATGAAAAGATATATGAATCGTAATTTCATTAACCATCGAGTTTATTAATCTCATTAAAATTATATTTTGCAATACTTATTTATTTTAATTTGTAATTTGTAAATAAATATTGCGAAACTGTCAGATTAACGTATAAAAATTGCCATAAATAATAATACTTGTTATTTAAATAACACAGTCTTGTATGCAAAATTATGCGTTTATTTGTATAACATTAACAGTATGACAGTTCACTTTCACGTAACGCTTTTGACTATTACAAAACTTGATTTAACATTTATAAAACAAGGTAAACGGAATGCTCTAAAATTACACCATCTACATCATAAATCTCAAGGCGTGAAACATAAACATCGTACGTATAAATTTTGTGAAAATTTGCTGTCGTAACATTTCCTCGCACCAAATAACTTTGAGATTTTTTGAGTTTCCGTATGACTATAACTGCAAATTAAGTCTATAATATTTTTGCCAACTATCAATCGCAAATCCAACCTCAGAAAGGCTTAGTTTATCGTAATATATACCCTCCTGGATTATATTTTGTCAACATGTGAAATGTCTTACCTAAATTCACAATAATTTCAGAATTTTAAAAATGTTGTGAAAATAGTCTTATTTGCAATCCTTGTGCAAATAAATTGTTATTCATAACAAATGTTATATAATAATATTGAACTCTTAACGATGTAGTAATACTCAAATAGCGTTAAATAAAATTATAACTCTATTTGCCAATTTAATGTAGAAAATATTGTTTAAGATTAAAGACCTTTTGATGAAAAAAACTCTTGTGTTTCTAGAAAACACATACATAATAACTTACCATGTGACCACACAAATATATTAATATAATTTACGTTATTTACATATCGCGGAAACCTAAAATTCCATAATATATTTCATACGCAACTTAATTTAACATAAACTTAATTATTTTTATGACTCGATGTTATAACCGCTCTATGTATTAAAATCGTTCATAAATTTAGGTAACAACTTAAAAATAGAGACGCTTAGAAAAATAAAGCATTTTATTAAATGTGAAAATTTACGCAATACTTCTGCTAAAATATTCATTTTTAAAGGTTTTGTCCGCTTGAATAAAAAAACCCTCCGAAAATTTTCAGACAGGGACGAAGTAGAACGATGTAGCTAGATTAAAACTACAATGATTTGGCGTAAAAGCACTACTACTTTTTTATAACAAGAAAATCATATCCTAATACTTAGTCTGGCCATAAATACTGTTACACTTAATTATAAAAAAAATATTACATTTGAATTTCGAATCTGTCATT
>DVVJ01002159.1:0-10120 GCA_018234505.1 Junonia neildi neildi
TCTGGGTTGCGGAGGTCAGACGGCAATCGCTCTGCGTAAAAATCAGTAACCTGCCAAAACTTAGGCTAGAATAAAGCAGACCCTGGCTAAGTCTGGGAAAAATGCTAGGAAGAAGAAGAAGACGCTTAAAAGGTATTAAGTATATGTATCTATATTACATTTAGAACTAGCGGCCCAACATGTACTTCGCTATGTATAAAGTGAAATAATAAATGTCAACACTGAAAAATGTATCAATTTGACAGCAATATCCCTATTAACAAAATGATCCGCCATTTATTAAATTGGTTGGTTACAAATTGGTTACTGCTTTTGTGCAAACTTCTCATAAAACATCTGCTAAATAGTCCAAAAAAGCCTGAACATTTGGTTTGGATAGGTGAGCCCGTTCTTGCGTTATAAAATAACAACGAAAAGTGGCTTCGATTTATATATACTTGTATATATACCATATTGTATGTATTGTATACATAGATTAATATCAATATTCGACATAGAGATCCAGCTGGTAAAAAACTGATATTACACAGCAGGCTCTCCTGCTGTACAAATACACGTTACCTAATTATATTTAATGAGGGTCAGTGTTGAAATAAATGGATATAAATATATTATTTCTGTATGCATATTTGGTTTTGATCAACATCAGACTAATTATATTTGATTAAATTTATGTTCTTCATCGTGACAAGTCAGAAACTTCAGATCAGCAAAATTAAGTATTTCCTGCTATTAATTAATATGAAATGACGTTGGTGGTAGATATAAAAAGTATTATAGATTGCATCGTGCACGCACGTAGAGACAACACGCACGGTGCTACAGACTCTATCGTGTTACGATACTCGTTAATTAAATTATTCTTATCTGCATATCAATATAGCACACAGTCGCTAAGTTATGTTATAGAATAAAATATACACGAAATATTAGACGTCAATCAAATCCCCGATAAAAGTAAATGTATGGTTAATTTCTATGTATATTTGAACTTATTTTATACACCCTACGAGTACGTCGGATCTGGCGAGTGTTGTGTTTTAACTTCAGTTAGAATACCTTTCTAATGAAATTTATTTGCGTCTTTACATTATAAATTGATTTGTCTTGCTGACAACGTAATCACTTACGTAATAGTATGAAAGTTCTAGGAAAATCTTGACTGTTCTGAATGATTTTCAGCGAAAATGAGAAGACTAATGATCACACAAATGTCGTAATCGGTCATCCCGAGATCCGTCACGTATCTATGATGTGTGTGTGTGGGCCTCGCGATGTCGCCGACTTGATTGTATTTTAAGTCAAACGCTTAACAATTGATAATTGATCGCGATAATTGATTACCCTGCTACGTAAAAGTCAAGAAACGATGTTTATCCAGTATAAAATTATCAGTCTAGGTGTTGTAGGTCATGTGAAAATAATACTATCGATGTGAAATTAGCTTAAGGAGCACGATCTACAGCGACTCTACATTTGATCTCAAACTGTTTTTTATTACAAATTTTAATTTCTTGTATTTTTTTCATACTTTTATAATGCTTACATTATACATATAAATGAGTAGGTACTTCCGAATTTTCATCTATCAGAAATAAAAAAATGTAGGTATTTATACCTACCATTTGTATTGAATTTAACATTCAATTCATTCAATAAACAATTACGGCGGTGGTACAAACACAAACTATATATTGTATGGTCTGCCTGCGTACACTAAATCTCCGACTCAGTCGGAGCTAAATTATTTATTATTAATGAAGGGTTGTCATCAGGAGCTTGAGAAACCACCTGCGGCTTTAAAGTTGAATCGACAAGAATGCCCATAAATGTATTATGTTAATGTACTTTAACATGTTTTTATTTAAAACAAAACCATGATAAGAGGTAAACAGTATTAGTGGTGATGAGTGAGGTCGTGGAGGAGTGTTGCGTGTGGCGCCCGCATGGCGGCGCGGCGAGCGGTGCCGAGCGCACGTGGACGGCCCGTATCCACTGTGACGCGAGGGTTGCGGCGTGCGTGGGGCGGGACCACGAACAGTGTGTAGTGGTGCGTGTAGACTATACGAAGAAAACTGGAGCTAGAATGAGGGTATTATTTTTTAATCTTTTCTTAAAATAGCAACGAGTAAGAATGAGAACTAGGAATTAGAAGTCTTGTACGAGATATTTAAACGACAACGCTCAACGCAAGTGTCCACGCATTCTACTGCCGTTTAAATTAAGAAGGCGTTCTTAAAATGTTTCTTAAAATGTTACAGCAGTGCCGGCGTTAGGGCCACTGATACCCCGAGCAAAAATTCTGTGGCGCTTCCTTAAGGAAATCCTAATTCATAAGGTCGCCTTAAGGCCAGACTTTAGCGCCCCATCTCGTCTTAACACTGCTGGCACTGTTTTATAGAGTCGTTTTGAAAGTAGCGAGAACGACAAAAGAAAACTTAGTCTGCTTACACTAAAAAAATAATAGATTGGGGAATAGAACTAGTGTAAATGAACCCTAACATCGCCGCACGCACGGCGCGCCCTACGCGTGCGTGCAGTGCCGCGAGCGGGGCCTGCGCGGACGCATGTGTCGGGACTCGTTGTTAAAGCCGACCCGTTTGCGAGATCGGGAGTAATTGACGAAGTTGAATGAAAAATATATTTGTGATTTTCCTACGATTGTGTATGCGTCTTTATTATTAGAGGTACGTTAATGTATTAGTTTTTTTTAATTAATTCTATTTAGGTTATCAATTTATCTAGAAAAGATAAAAGATGGGTAGAGATTACCGAATAAGATATTAGATGAGTTTGACTAAAAAGTTTGCCGTAGATTATTTTTCAAGCTTCAATACAACTGTGTAACTTCCGATTATTATAACGAGAATTATGGGAATTTTATCAGCTATTTAAAAGGACGTATGCACATGCACCTCAAGAATCTTTCAACCCTAGCCAGATATCTCTACATTATGAAATTTTAGTCAAGTGCAAGGCATTAGGCATATTTTGATAGATTTATTATAATAAGAATTTATTAGTGTCTCGCCCTTTTTCCTAAGGGGCGCGATTTAAAGCTACTTGATTGCAAAAGATTGATATCCTTTAATCGCCTTCAAAAATAGATTTTGACAATTTCAAAATGTTTTTGGCTTTTTTTTTAGGATTTTCGAAGCTTTAATTTTAAAGTTATTGTTCTTTGCAATTTATTCAAATGATAGGTAGTTAAGTCTGCATCAAAATCCGTTGCATATCATGCTTCATCATCATCATGGTTTAGGACTTAGAAAGTGAAGAGATACAATAAAATCATTTGTTTAGTGTTAAAATGTAGAGAAAATCTTATTAACTTTACTCTTCTCCTGAAACTCTGCTGAAAAATTATGTTGCTGAAAAGATATCGTTAAGCAAAGTTGGTACAGACATGTCGATCATTAAGATTATTTGGTTTCATTGCATTTTCCAACTAAGTGCTTATTGGTCGCAATATTCGAGAGGTACACAACAACTTTCTTGTATTTAAAAATAAAAGTATAATGCTAAATACCGCCTGCAATGGTTGTTACAAATAAACATTTAATCCAAGCCCCTAGCGTACACATAAATAGATGGAAAATTTTGTTTATTGTAAACACTATATTTTGCCTGCGTCTTCACTCGCAAAAAGTTTGACTTCTTGACAAAGTTTTGTATTTTATTTGCAAATTTTTACTAAATTTTAAGTCTGGTGATATTAGATACAACTGTAAAAACCGCATTTTTGTCATATTTGATTCTTAATGACCGAACCATTTTCCAGTTACAATTTATTATATTCAACATGCAGCACAACTGTGCAACATAACTGTGTTAAAGAGTAAAGGTTTTGTGAAAAACTTAGTTCTATTGAAGGATCTAAATAGAAGTCGTAAGCTCACGCAAGGGCCGGGTTGACCGAGTCAGCACCTCTCTGTGTCTCTGTTACTGAGAATAGCCACGAAAGAGCTAATATTGCTGCATTTCGTCGTTGAAGTTCGACACCACGTACCTAAGTCATTTTAAAGCTGTTTTGAGATTTTAATACCATATTCTAGAGAACAAAAAGGCCCATCGCTTAAAAGAATTGAAAACCAAAAACATTGAATAAAAACTGATATATTGAGTGTTCTATCATACTAGTTTCATTCTGGTTGCAAACGGATGGTTGCGGTTTTTGCGCTTTCCTGAAAAGTTTATGTTTCTGACATACTTGGTGTTAGAACGACGATTTCGTAGATTTAATGAGAGAGGCGAAGAAATAACTTTCCACCTTAGTCCTTTTAAGCGCTTTCCTGCCCTCCATACGAGCCAAGCGCATGAAGAGTTCCGTAGTTTCCCTCATAAAATACGGACATTCAATAATTTACTCTTTAAAGTTTACTTATATTTTAACAAATAACATGTATATCTTAACAATTTTCAATTGTACCACTTTCTCGGCGGTATTCATATGTATACTAATGCCGAATTCCAGCTTTCTAGTATTAAGGACCTCGGAGCAAAGCCGCGGACAGACAGACAGAAGGACATGGCTTAACTATAAGGGTTCCGTTTTGGCTACGGAACCCTAAAAACACGATATTTTTTATTCGAAAGGGGTTTTCCCTTTAAACCAATTTTCCTTTATAAGGTAAAACGATAGAGCAACCTACAAATAATTAAATGATATCAAAGTGGCATGTAATAAAGAAATCCTCTTTTTAAAGAAAAAATTATTAGACATAATTTAATCGTTTCACTAATTACCTTTTAAAATCCCGGGTAAAATCGTTAAAAAATACGTACCTACACGCATAAAATTTTAATGTAGAGTAAGCAAGCAGGTTAAAGTGTGCCTTGTTATTAGACTATTTTGCATTCTTTCTTATTACATAGTAGGTAAGTTAATGAAAAGACAATAAAGAAAAATAAACAGATATTTTACTTTAGCATATTCTAAGGCTTTCAAGCTTTTGAAAATGAATTTCTGTAAAAAAATTGGCGGGATAAATTTTTACCACAATTATTTTATATCAGCAAACCTGCAGTAGAGCAGTGTGGAGAATGGAGCTGATAAGCTATTTCCATAAAAATCGGTCTTTTTCAAAATTTTACAGTAACCTGAATAACTGAAAAAAAATGTTGCATTAAGGAAGTTTTGTTTATTTTGTTCCTCTTAGACCACTCTATCATCGAAATCGAAAAACGTGAAAAATATTATTTTAATTTGCAGTTATTTCAAGCATTATTAAAAATAATACCAATAAGGTAAAGGCACCAATTGGGCGGTATTTCGAAAAATACAATCTAATTCCAAAATAGATATTCGAAAAACCGACTTAATCTATAAACTCATAGGTATTTTATTTATTAACTTTTCTAGAATAAAAAGAAAAGGCGTATAAATAATGTCTAAAAATTTGAACTTCATATGATTGTTGTCAATTAATGAAAAATCAAGCCTTATTTTTTTACTAATTTTCAATAAACCTATAAAAATGTATTAATTGAAAACATTATTAATTAAAAACAATTTATTAAATAAAAATATGTAACTTCACTATTAAATTTAAATCCGAAATGGCCTAGAGAGTATAGAGACACGTCAATCTCAACAGCAGATCGTGGGGTCAAACCCGCGCTAGCACCGCTGAATTTTATTGTTGCTAAAGTGTTTGAATTCATCTCGAGCTCGATGGTGAAGGAAAACATCGTGAGGAAACTTGCATGTGCCGCAAAAAATTAACACATGACTGACATAACTGACACACATGTACCCGCCAACCCGCAGTAAAGCAGCGTGGTGGATTAAGCTTCTTAACATAGGAATTCAGTAACTTCCTTAATAAGAGAAGAGGCCTTTACCCAGCAGTAGGATGTTTACAGCCATATTACTTTAACACTGCCTTTTTCTATGAAATAAATAAAAAATTAAATAAAAAAACCTTACGACCAACGTTGTCCTTCGCGAACGAAATTAATTTGAACACATTTAATTTAACCAAAGCCCATAATATATTTAAAATGTTCTATACAAATGAAATAAACACTCTCTATTATGTACACATAATTCAATATTTGTTGGAGCGTTTCAAACAAAGAATGACCCGTAGTGATAACATTTGTGAGTTTACAGATAAAAATCATTGTTTACGAGTAGTTTGATAAAACTAAATCTTTACTTACTCGTTTATGTACAATGTTGCAACATTGTAATATTATTATTCAAATTTAATAAATATTAGATAAAAAAATATTAAAAAAAAAATTAAAAATAAAATAATACATATTGTATTCTAATTATTATTATTTTTTTTGTACATAAAAATATCACTTTCACTTATTAATTTATAATTAGATATTTAAAAATGTGTTAAATCTAATAAGTGAGCGAGTAAACACTCTTTTTAATTGGTCGCTTAAAAACAGTCGGTACAGTTAAGCACATTAATTAACAAGCCCTGTTAGAGTAATTAATTTGTACTTTCTGTAATAATCGGGCAAGTAGAGCCACGAGCAATGTAGGGTTCCGTAATTGTCCATCAAATCATTATATGCAGACTTTTATAAGAAAAGTTGTTTCTGATTATTATTAGTTGAAGTCAATGATCTATCTAATGGATTACTTTTTTTTTAAATCTAAATCTAAATTTTTTTTTCAATTTGATATGTGCTCCTGCTGCTGTTGCATATGTGCTGCTGCTGCAAATTGATATGTTTACTGCCTGCTGAATTACAGTCAAAGAGACAGATCGATAGATACCTTCGGCGAAGTTAAAGGGATCTCAATTACAGTACAGTAAAATTCATTAAAATTAAAACACACCATCGAATAACGAATACATTTACAGACACACAATTATGATCAACATGTTAAATAATTTGTAAAGAAATTGTTATAAAAGAAGTAGGTATTATATTAAAACCTTGATCGTACCTACGATAAAATTATTTAAATAATAAAGTAGGTACCTACTAGAGACCAGTCGCAGTCCGCAGACTGACCCTCCTATGGCATATTTCAATTAATAGCGTTTTGTTTATTGTCCTTCATTTCACTTTGAGTGGACAGGTATTCCTCCTGCTATAATGAAATCAAAATACCAATGTTTGCGTGATATGCGTTAATTCTGTTTTATGAGTTTGATGTAATCTATTTATTTGTAGCTATTACGTTATCTATCAACCCAACCATTTTCGCTGATAAAGTTGTGTATATTTTCAATTTATCTTTTACATTATGAAGCCTTGTATATAATAGCGTCTACATAAGTTAATTCCTACTTAACCTGATAACCCTTTAGTAAAAGGTTTACGAATAAGAACCAATGTATTAATGCTAACACAGCCATATCAAGGCTTCTTTTATACCTATTCAGTAGGTATGAAGGTGTATAACGTCAACCCTTTGCTTATTCGCCATTACGATTTTGTAATGTTATAAGTGGGCTAGAACGAGTGAATCCCTATAACAGTCTTAAACGCAATGAGAAATCGCTAATGAGATTTATTGCTGTATCACACATATCCCTATTTACTTAGGTGCAAGTTGTGCAAGTGCTAAACTTAAACTATCATTATCAGATTAAATAAATGAATATTTTATTTTTACACAATTTTTACATTTAATATATTAAACCTTTTATCTACTGAGAGCATGGTTTAGGTACTATTATTAATGTTAGTTACATAATTAGAAAATATGATGGAGTAGGATTATTCTTTTTAATTTATACCAATCCTATAATTTAAAAATTGATTACATTGATTGTAGTCATAAAAACATTTTATCTTAAATAAAAGTCTGGATTTTAAATATCAGCCCCCGTCATATTGTATTTTTAAACACACATTAGTAAGATGGCCAGACGTCCCTAACTTTTGGGGGACAGGCTTAATTTCTACCAACTTGTCGCGTATCTCGCTTTTTAAATACTTTTAAAAATAATTCTTGACTTGTTCCCAAAACGAGATCTTTGACGAGAAGGAATAATACTCGTACTTGTTTCAGCAAACATCGCTCTAGCCACTGATCACTAAGTGTTCACCCCCTACCCCTAATATGTGTTTTTTTTTGGTTATATATAAAAGTAAATAGATACTACCTATTTCTACAAGAGTTGTCAAATGACACCTTTTAAAATCTTAATTTATTGTTTTTAAATTTAATCTTAATTTTTATTTTCATGTTTAACAATTTAACACACTTTGATTAAATTCCGAATCAGCAGTAGATTAAAAAAAATTGACATATTAATTGGCGATTCAAAAGCTCTAGCAGCCTACTTGAATGAATATATTTTTCTTCTGTCTTTCTTCTTCTCCTTCTATCTAGTACATTTATACTATGATGGACCAGCACCACCAATGGGGCTAAATTGCGGTTTCAACCATCCACATAACCATACTTAAAAAATGTTATCTAAATTGTTGCAGTACTATTGAAATATATATTTTTTATGTTCATTTCACAGTTATTTGAGTTCAAATACAAAAGTTTTAAGAAACTGAGAGAGAAGTTGTTGTGGACTTGTGGCAGAGTAATGTAAAAAAGATTATACCTAATCAATGACTATTCTCATTTGACGTAAACATTATGGGTTGATTCATAAAAACAAATGTTACTAAAAAAACATATATATTAAAGTTTAAGTGTATGTGACACTATTATCACAGAATTAAAACAATATTAACTTTTTTTTGTATCTAATCATCCCAGTTCACTTGATGACAATCATGCCACACAAATGTGCCTTTGAGAGACTGTGGTGCTTCCAACGCCAGGTACAGAGGAGCCCTGGCACCGCGCTCCGGAGTGAAGTCACCCATTCCTTTTGTCATGTCCGTTTTAACAAAGCCTGGGTGCACACAGTTTATGGATATGTCTTTCCCTTGCTCGGTAAACTGTCTCTGTTGGACGAAAGTAAGAGCTGACACAGCTACTTTTGAAACTTTATAGTCACCATAATGACCAGCAAAGGACACAAATGCACTTTTTCCATTTTTAACACTCTGCAGGAAGTCATCAACAAACTGCAATATCTCATCTGTCGTGAGGTCGTCCTTGGCGAGAACATCCAGCCAGTGCTGCTTTCTGATATTGGATAGCAAACCCCAATCACTGCTCATGTTAATGATTCGAGCGTTATTTTTAAGCAACGGATAAAGTATTTTGGATATCTTAAGTAGGCTATAGAAATTCGTATCGATAAGCCTCTTAGCTTCTTCGTAGGTAGTCACGGATTTATCAAAATCTAAAATACCGGCATTGTTTACGAGCACATCGATGCCGGAATGACGTGAGGAAATAAATTTAGCAAACTCCTCTATACTGGATTCGCTTGTAACATCTAATGTGTGAAATAAAGGCCGAAGACCTAATTTCTCTAGTTTTTGCACGGCTTTTCTGCCTCTTTCTTCATTTCTAGAAGTTAGATATACAGTACCATTAAACTTTTGGCATAATCCCTTCACAACTTCAAACCCTATACCTTTATTACTACCAGTAACGACGGCTACTTTGGTTTCCATTTTGTACAAAAATGTATAAACAATTTAGAACTCACAATAAAAAATATAACTTTAAAATATACTCTATTTATTAGTTTTTAATGGCATTTCACTTGCCATTATGACAGCATTATCACCTGTCAGTCTGTTGACTTTTGAGTGATGCAATAGTGTAGGGCAGGGCAGATAATTTTTTCATTAACTTGAACACAGATATCTAGAGGAAAGTCAGCATATTTGGGATACTTAAGGTAATGTGGAATACCTCGATATCTAGAAAAGTCAGTCAGTAACATGACAAACGAATCCATTAAATATCAAAAACAGGCCATCAACTTGAAATTCCGGCTATGAGAACCAAGAAAAAAGGTGCCTTTTTCAAAAACTTTTTAGGCAAGAATGTATTAATTGATTACAATTAACTGTTATGCTAAAATATTGATTGTAATTATTTATACTGTTAAGTAACCTTGTAAGTTTATAATGTTACAAATATTTTGTAAATATTTCTAGAAAAAGAAATATACAAAAAAGTTTAAATAACTATGGTATATTGTTAAGGTGCATTTTCATGAGACGCTCGACGCTGGATTCCAGCGTCACGAAATGAGATTTAATCTGTGGCGCACAG
>DVVJ01002160.1:0-10118 GCA_018234505.1 Junonia neildi neildi
TGACATTTAAAAAACATGTGGAAAATGGAGTTATTTTTCCATTCTATTATTGATATGGCAAGAATCTTACTTTAGTTTTCTCTCGCAGTTTTAAATTGTTTAACAAACTTCATCCGAAAGGAGCCTTATAGAGGGATTTTCTGATTTTAGTCGGGATTTTCCAGGAGTTATCCGCGTCGATGTATGTTTTCTTTGAACTAAACTTACTTTTGTTTAACTCGAATCTGAATATAAATAACAAAACGTTATGTAAGATTTATTATTATCGACGGACAACGTATACGATTATCGACAGTCGATCGAAATAAATTGTTCATAAATAAGGATTAGAACATTTTTGTTATTCTTCTGTGTTCGAAATATCTAGCACATGTTGTAGTTATTGAAAAGTTTGTTATAGCGTTTTTGTACGGTTTCTTTTAATATAATATTTTTTAATATACAGTCTAATAATAATATAGAATAAATTTTGCTATTTTTATATTCAGCTTTCGGAAATACATATAACCGCATATGTTATTAAGAACTCCATTAATATTATTGTTTAGTAATTAACCGTAATAACATTTTAAAATAGATACATTCATTGTTGCAAAGTAACAACAATCTGAACAAAATGCTTCAGCACGATAAACTCCACTCAATAAAGGAGATTGTTGAAGTTTAAAGAAAATTCAGAAAATTCGAGCTCGTCGAGTGAATTCCTAGAAAACGTAACATCGTATTCTAGCTATAACAATGTAGGGGAATGAACCCGGGTAAATCCGGGCTCACGAAACAATCCAGCGTAACCCACGCCGAGACAGATAGCTGCGAAATATCTATGTTATTATAATAAACAGGAAAGATTTGGATGTTTGTATGGATGTATGTAATCAATAAACTCGAAAACTACTGAATCGATTTCAAAAAACAAAGTTTTCTTATATTCTCGTTTATATCTTAAATAAAAAGTAGCATTTTATTAAATAACTGACGAACGATTCCTATTCTAGATTGAACTTTGAATTCAAGCAAAGAAATTTAAACGTGTAAAAGCTTGATTACTTTAATAGTTCAGTTGGGGGTACTATTTTTTATTTTATATGTATAGGTAAGAATCGTTTTAAGACTTTAAAATTCTAAAAATAGTATATGGGTGATGTGGCTCGAGTGAAATTTCAAAGTGTATAAAAATAATTTACAAATAATTTAATTTTAACAGAATATACTGAAATAACTAATAATAACATGAATTATACATAGTTTTATAAATGGATTTCTTTGTAATAAACTTACAAACCACAGCTAACTTACATGCAGCTTATAATATAAATACATACTTATAAATAATTATTGTATGTAATTAATTTATATTATTCACATCAAAAACCCCTGTGCGTTTTCTGAAATTCTGACTAACAAAAAGGGCGGGTCGGACAAATGAGCAATTAATCAGAATAAAAGCAATTGTCTAACCCTTTTAATTATAGCAGGTTTTAACGTGTTGAAAACAAAAGTTTTCGGTCCAACGAGTCACGCCATTACTTTCAAAGATACAAATTAAAACTGAAACAATTAATTGTAAGCCAAGGATTATATTCAATTAAATAAATAGATTATTTAAGTCGATTTTATTATTACTTTTAATATGTATTTTATTTATATGATATTGCTGAAAGGCTTGACTGGCATACAATTCGTTATTTTAATTAAATGTCGCGAAACTTTAAACAGCATTAGGTATAAAGGTATAATTTTGAGCGTAAATCTGATTGACAGACATTTAATTTTCATCAATAATGAAAGGAACACGGATTTCAAGAGTTCATCGAGACTTTACAAAATCGTTTCGAAAACTTTTTAAATTTTCTTGTCAGTATTTGAGAAGTATTACCTAGTAGCCATTAATCATTCTGTCACAAGAAAAAGTTATAAACGAGATAATATACAATTTTCTGACGGGTTTTGGCAAAAACAATAATAAGATAATACGTAAGAGATAAGAGTGATTTCTCAGAAAAAGCGAATGGGTAAATTAATTAGTGATTTCGTTTTTGTTATTTTCATATTTTAGCTTAAAATAAAATATATGAAATCCTCTGTTCAGTAAATATGTGCACAGAATATAAATAAAAATAAAAAGTTGGTTAGTGTAAACAAAATTCATTTAGGGAAACAAAACAAACCAGGTTAAATATTAGCAAATTGCAATTTTGCGTAAATAGGTACCAAAGTACAAAGTTCTTGTTGACAATTTAAGACATTATTTTCCATATAAAACAAAACAATAATATTCATAATATCTAAATGATGAGTTAACAAATATCATATCGATAAACCAACATCGTTTGCATATTTCTACAATCAGCGCATTGTCCATTGTTTGTCATTCGATCATAACCACACAAGCGATTAACATCTTTATCAATTTGAGTAAACTTTTGATAAAAAAGTTCGAAATCATTCGAAATATCTCTACAAAAGCGGTTTCTTTAACACCGACATATCGCATGAGTGATGTAAACAGTTTAAATATTATAGTATTGGGGAAACGGACTGTTTAGTGTCTAGTTGAGGTTATCGCTCATACATTAGTCATTCGACGCCGGTTAGTCGTCGCGCGTAAACCTTCAAACGTAAAATGACAGTCAGTTCATTATTTGTTACGAAAACGACATGCAAGTTACGTTTTTAATTTTGTTTTTATGTTTTTTGTGTTGTTGTGAATCCTCCGACATGATCATCGGTGACACGGTGCACAGAAAAATGGTCTTCCATCAAAGGGTTAAAGACTTCGCGATACCCTTTAAAAAGAGAATAAAGGTTTTGACCTACAATGATCCGGAGAAAAGAATTATTAAGGTAATAAAAATAGCGTGATTTGATTTAATAATTTTATTAAGTCATTTATATTAATTTTAGTATTAATATTCGCAAATTATATGGTAGTAAATACTTATAAATTATTTGTCTACATAATAGATAACATCAATGTGTTAGTTCGTGAGTAAATCCGTATCATTGTTATAATTTCTTCACACAGTTGTATATCTAGAATGAGAATCACTCTTGAGTAAATAGACATTAGTATTGCGGGTAAAATGGTAGGGTAAACATAGTTACTCAAAAAGTAGTTTGTTTAATAGTTAATTTTAAAAACAATAGGGTTACCGTTGTTAATATCCGATAAATAAATTTTACACCTACCCTACCACAAGCAAAAAGGGTTGAAAAGCTTTTAGATCAATTTCCTTTCATTAATGATGATGAATTTTACAACTAAACTTATTGATTATACCTTTCTGTTGATTCACAAAACATTGGTCTATTATACTAGTAAAATTAAATTATTTAGCCATTTCGGGGAATTACTATTTAAATGTTCTTTACCTTTGTTGGACACGCAATCGTTTAGGAACTTAATAGTCTTTAAATATGACCAGCAATTGTTCACATTTAATAAATAGTGTGGTGATTAAAACACGTAAGCCTAGGTTAATGATTTCGTAAAAACCCACAAGCCAAAACACTTAAATTTAATTTTAATGTCCATACATTACGTCAAGTCGCTAATGCAAAAAATTGTTTATGTATTTAACACAGTGCAGTGCTATAATTTACGAGTATTACTTTATAAATATTGTTTAGTTTGCACGTAATATGTGACTCAAAAAGTACACAAAAAATATGTTAACATATTGTGTATTTTGTCAAAAGTGCGTGATTATGTCATGTACCTATCCAACTAATAGGTACTTTATTGGGCAACTTAATTTTAATGATTGCATACTTAATTTTATACCTATCTTCTTTTCCTATAAATAAAAAATATTAGTAAAATTAATTATATTTTTACTACCTATATAAATTACACACAACTCACCATTCGTGTCACTATCGCTGCATTAATATGCGTTTATTTAATGTATTTCTTTATAGATACGCATAATTTGCAGATTAGCCGTGTCCCATTTACCTACTTATTTGCCCTCTGTTTATAATACCCATAAATTATACTGTTTCGTATTAATCGAAGGTCTTCTGTTGCAGGGTGTAGCTGCCATAGATAACGACTTTTCTCACGCCAGCGCTAATATCACTGATGGTGGAGTCGGCTTCTCTCACGTCACAGTCAGGATGAAGAGTCAAAGACATCACCCGTTGAACTTTGAAGTTGAAATATATGTATGAAAAAAAAAACTATAAACTTTTGTGTAAGAAGTGAAGTTTACATGAAGTTTAAAAATTGATTGTGGACTATTAACTATCACGGAAGCTTAGAACTGTAGTTGTATGTGTTAATGAAAATATCAGTGATGTGATTTATTTGTATTTCGTGAATATTCTCTATGTTAAAATTGTTATCGTAAATGTATAGTAATTGTTGTATTGTATTTTTTTGCACCTATATCTTAGTTGTTACTTATGCTGTGTTAATGCTACTTGTCTATTCCTTTCCTTGTATCGTTTTCTAAATCAGAAAAATAGTTTCAATTTACAAAATTAAAAATAAATACTATATTTAATACCTACTTTCGCAATAAAATTCGGTAAAAATAGAATCAATTGCGATAGATCTGAACTTTTCTTTTTGTTCTTAGCCGCACTTATTTATGATATTTATGATAAATGAACAATTTTTCTGATTAGCTTATGTTTATTTATTTTACAATTTTACTATATTCTAAATAAAATGTCTACTCATTAGTTAATGTTAAATGTAAATATAATTATAGAATCATTACAATTTTGGATAAGACTATATGCATATTGATAAAACTTGTTTACACAATTTATAAATATTTCTGCCATGTTCAAAATGTCACGTCAAATCTAAGGATGTCAGGAAATGTAAGTTACCTGACATATTTACGCCAAAATTCGGAAACTATGAATTAATATAACATGAGTCTACAAAATAATTAAAATGACCTACGTACTTAGCACTTGAGAATTTGGTCGTAAATATATCTAGATAACAATTGTATTATATGTATGAATGAAATGAAATGTGAAATAAAATAATTGTAAACATATTTTATACGAAAAAAGTAAAATTTTATGATTCTTAAATCAGGGCAAAAGTTTAATTGTCAAGGACTGGGTGCGTTACGCAAATAGCGCTTATCTGTAATCCTGTTGTTGTTGTAACTTTTGATATATTTTTAATCGAATCTAAAAAAGAGAAAGAGAAACGATATTTTATGTGTATATGTTACAAGTTTTTTTGCTTATTGAGAATCTATTTCAATTAAGTAAGTAAGTAGCAGTCTGTACATATCCCACTACTGGGCATAGGCTTTTTCTCTTATTAGGGAGAAGGTCATGGAGCTTAATCTACCACGCTGCTCTACTGCGGGTTGGTATACATTATTTTTATGGAATTAGTCAAAGTAAAGTGAAGAAATAATTCCCTTCTAGGGGTGAAAATAATGGGGTAATTGCATCTATGTATTGTTAATATAACTATTTAAAGCCGGTTTGGTTTGTCCATGAAAACATAATTTTTATATTTCTAAGTTTGTAAGAATTACATACGTGCCAATACTTGCATAACTGTCTGTATGTATATGGTATGAAGATGTGAAAATAAATTGATAAACTTTATTTGTCTTTGTGCACACGGTATAAAAATACGACAATGATGTTCACCTTTAACCCATAAACGGATACTGATTACTTCAGTTTGATTGACCCTATAATAACATTCCTTAGCAAAACAAACAGTCAGTTGTATCTTCTGTTGTACATGACAAATGTTACTTACAAAATGTGTTGTTTCATAATATTATTAACATAACCTTGTCAAGTATGTATTTCTTCATATCTGTTAATTAGAGACCTGGAATAGATTTACTTCAATTAGATAGTTTATCTTTAATGTTGAAATGTACAAGATTATCTTTTAAGTGTATGAAATTTTGGAGTTTGGAGGGAAAAATACTTTTCGGAGTCAAAATAAACAAAATGATATGAAATGTTTTCTCTTTTTAATGTAGGCCATTCCTTACTATCCCATGGCGCATGACTTAACATGGCAATATTTGGCAATTGTCCTATAATCTGACTCAACGTTGGTTCATTCTGTCCTTTGAACATAGAAAAAATATAGAAATATAGAAAAAATTGAGCCGATCAACTTAATATCAAATAAAATATTAGTTTATATTTTGCAAATAATAATTAGTTACAATTCAATTCGATTAAGTGTGAACGTTCCATCTATTTTAGGTATTTAAAAAAATCAAATTCAGACTCAAATAGCTAAACCAATTTAAATTTTATGTGATCAATCAATATCATTTAATTTCATATGCATTTCAATATAAAGATTATAGATGGATTCCGCAATTCATCACAAACATAACTTTTGATCGATTAACACTACGGAATGTTAAATGTTATTTTTTTAAATGTTAGGTATGCATATAAAATAGTAACAATTATGTAACATAATACTATGTCAGCCTGTGGCGGGGTGTCTTGTGTATATAAGTTTGGTATTTCAACACATGTTGCTAAAATGACCATCCGCAATCGCATTCCGCGTTGTATTTTATTGGATCCTATATTATTCTATAAAAGCATTGGCTGCAACTTTTTTATTTTAAATATTGAAATACTGGTTGTAGTTTTTTTTACTACCGTTAATTTAGAATATAGCCGATTCGATATTTAATGAGTACTTAATTTTGTACAAAAATTGGCCATATTTTAAGGCGTGATTATATTTTCATGATAAAGAAGGTCTTAGGTACATTACTGCAGCGGCCGGCAAGAGAGGCGAGGAGAACGTGTGAATGTGGACCGAGACGAAGCTGAGGCATCCATACGTAAGACCATCAATACCTTGTTGCGGCCAAGGCTTGTACTTATAGTAATTTTCTTAAATAATTCGCGGAAATTCATCTAAAATCTAAATTGTACTACAATTCAGAACTTTTATTTGACTATTAATAATAATAGTTTTTACGCGCCAAAGCATTTATTTTCTCACTAAGCAGCTTTATATGTGTAAACCAGTTCGCAATTTAAATTAAACCTTCGATAAGTTACCTCTTTGGTCGCCATGTTGCAGAGTAGGAGATCTTCATAGAGTAGTTTTCGTACAATTATTACTTTAATTTATCCCGAAGAAGGTTGTCAAAATAATGTTCAAATTTCCAAGCATATTTGAGAAAAATACATATACTGGAGCGACCCAGAGGAATAGGAAGGCCACCTTCCACCCGGTGGACCAAAATAGAGAAAGAGATGAAGGATGTCAATCTTGATTCACAGACAATGCAGAATAGGAAATTCTTTCGAGCAAACGTATAACGAGACTCGCCCCGGAAAAACTGGGAAGGCGATAGAAGAAAGAAGAAGAAGATTTTAAGCAAAAAGTAGTCTGTGTATTATTTTGCATGTACCAGTATATCATTAGGATATGATCCCGCCTACGCTTCATATGATTTGATAATGGTACTATAAATAAGTACATACATAAGTTACATTTGATAGTAAAACTTGTCGTTATGATATAGTTGTTATAAATAGTTAGCTTATAAATAGTAGGTAGGTACCATTTTTGATGGTAAGGGTACAACATTCTGTATTAAAAAATGTTCAGGAAACAAAAAAAAATACATTTTTTTTTCGTTTCCTTATCCTTATTTAGTTTCTACTATAGCAAAATGCCTTTGTATCTGCATCAAAGTAATCATAATAAATATTGTTGCTTATTTTTCTCGGTACATTTTTATTGAAATATAACGATAAAAAATCGTGGTCAGATCCGCAATAAAACCTTTAATAGCATTAATGGGAATGAGAAATGGACGTACAAAGCGAAAACGGCTTACGTTGCCAGGTTTTTGCGGAAGGCGCCTATAATAAATCAGACAGACCGACGTGGTCAGCTCGTGGATAGAATAATTGGATATCACAATATGGACGATATTTGTGAAATATTATAAACGAGTATAATAACGAACGAATAGAAAAAATATGGTTACTAAGTAGGTAATATTTACGTGACTATAATTATTTATGTGAAAATTAATGCACTACTTCTTTCGATACATGTAAGTTTCTTAATGGCCTCGGATGGTCATCGCCATAACGCCATCGCCATTTAAAACTCATCTTGGCCGAGGCCAAAAGTTTTAAAAAATCCGTGCTATTTACTGTTTTAATTTACACCCTGGGAAAACGGAACTTCTAATCGGTAAGGGCCAATTCAGTTCTTATTAATACTTACATCTTTTAGTAATCTTAATCATGGTCGACTTTATAGATACAGTAGGTAGGACAGTAGGTCGATCGTTTATTTTTAGAGTTTTACTAAAATCAATTACAACTTTAGGCTTTGGTTATATTATGTTACATTACGCTGATGTAAGCTACTTTAGTATGCACATTTATTAAAATGTTTTAAAAAAATTAACGGGCTTAATCTTTCGAAAAAGAATTTGTAGTATAGATAATATTTAATACAGCCTTTGTGAAAATTTGGAAGCCTTAAAAGGACCAATCCCCAGTTCCATGTTTCCATCCCACTAGGCGAAAGTTGCAGCTATCCCGAGGGATAAACAAAAAGGGTTGGGTTTTTGTCACCCTTCGTTATTAATGTAATAACTGACACTTTGTTTTATGAGGATACTTTACTTGTTTGTTTTTACTTATATAACGTACACAGATACTCGAAAATGCTTTACGGTTGATATATTATTAAGCCTTTCGAATTTACTTACTAAAAGATTTTACAATTATTTAAAAAAAACACATATTGCTTATTTTAGCAATTTTACTACTTACGCCACTTCTACAGTAATTTTGGAATAGGAAAATAAACAAAAAGAAAAAAAATAGAAATCACATCTACTCGATCTACAAAAGGGTATTATGAGGAAACATGTCTGCTATTCATTGTTCCTAATACACTGATCCCCTGAGTACAGGAAACAGCTTGAAAACTGATAATAAAATGACAAATTGAAGTCTGATGGGAAGGAGCAGAGAACGAGATAATGTATGACTAACGATTTGTTAATGTATTCCAAGATGTGTCTGAATGTATGCGTTATGCGGGTCAAAATTAATCTTTATCGTATGTAGTTTATGTCGTGATTTAAGGGTATAATTTCAAGGGTGTATTGTTAATAAGGTAAAATTTGAAACTCATATTAATAATAACGCAAAGCAATAATTATTAAAAACCAAATTTTGCAAATTATTTTCAATGTCATTTTCTACATTTGTAATTGAGAGACAAAATAATGACACAAACAAGAAAAACAAAACGCAATCATCCATGATGCTGATTAAATTATTATTAGGAAATAACAGTCAAAATTAATTAAATAAAAATGATAAAACATTATTGAGTTCAATGTGTAAAAATTCGATAAGCATGGAGATAACAGAACTACTTAAAAAAGAATCGACCATCGAGTTGAGATTTCGCCAATCGTTCCAGACTTTGCTGCCAATCGCTACTCGAACTGTCGTCGACATTCGATATCAGCTGATCGCTCCGGACATTCAGGAATTTCCAATAATACAATCCCATACTCCAGCACCTACAAAGAAATACTGAACAAGCAAAATTCTACTTTATGTGTTTCATATAAGGATTATAACAGAACGTCTCATATTTTTGAAGTTAGACCAAATTCTATTACTATTGAGGTGAATTCGAAAGAGTTTTCAGTGTGAACCGCCTACTTTGTTAAATTGAGATAAGAACTGAAACGATATTGTCTCCATAAACGATCCTAATCAAATAAAACAATCGATTATTCAATCTAAAGTATTTTTATATTTATATCATTTCGAAGAAGGTGTAATTATATCAATATATTTAGACGAGGATGTTCATTTCTTTTACATTCGACATTAGTTTAGTGTTTTTAGTGTCAATTTTATCATGTTTATCTAATTTTGATTTAATCTTTTATTTTATTTATGTTATTTATATATTTTATCAATTTAAATTTTCCCGCAAATTCGGCGAACGGAACAGTATTATATATATAGAAACTTGTCATTGTTGAATGTTATAAGTAATATATGGAGAACAATTCACAGAGTTAATATTTTTTAAATATTATTTGCAGTTAATATGTTAAATTATTTCAAATAAAATTTTCTCA
>DVVJ01002161.1:0-10114 GCA_018234505.1 Junonia neildi neildi
GGTGGATATACATGTGTCAGAATTTCTTCCGGCACATGCAGGTTTCCTCACGATGTTTTCCTTCACCACCGAGCTCGGGATAAATTTAAACACAAATTTAGCACTTGAAAATCCAGTGGTGCTAGCCAGTGTTTGAACCCGTGGCCTTTGGTTAAGATCCACGTGTTCGCACCACTAGGCATCTCGGCTCGGATCGAAGATCAATCCACACACCTATAAAAATATTGTAACAACATCGCACATTCTAAAAACACAATGAGTACCTATATTCAATGAACAAAAAAACGCGAATATTTTAAAGTTCTCACGGCGAATATTTGAATAGTTTCAATGTACTGCGCCCCGGGCGTCCGTCGGAAATATGTATTTGAAATTTCAATATACCTCCCGGTAGTGGAAATTCTGTATGAAGTTTCATCGACGTTAAATTCGTTGCTTTTTTTTCGACCGGTCACGTTGACCGTTGTTTTTTTTTCGCTTGATTAATAGTCATGGGTCGAATGTTGTGGTAGTGTACGTTTTTTTGCAGGATGTAGGTTGATAGTAAGAGTTGCTGTTTACGTAATATTTTATGGCAGTTAAAGGCTTATTGTTAAGAAAATGAGGATTAATGATAAGGGTAAGACTTTCACGAAATATTGCTTTATTAGCTACTTCATGCTTCGGTAAGAGTGTGGTACTACCAGGTGTCTAAGAGTAGCTTTTTGACTACTGGTCAAAAGCCCTTTAGACGATCAATTGCAGTAAAACTGTCAGCGTCTTATTCTCAAATAAGAGCCCGTTCCCACTTGTCGTGTGTCGGATCCGGAATTGAATCGGATGATCCAGTGGCAGAACATTTTATATGAAGCCATTCACACTTGTCGTCCGATTAAAAATCGTAGATGTGTACAGAAACGCCGACATCCGAATAAAATTCGGACCCGATACACGAAAAGTGGGTACAGGCACTTATATGGAAAATTTTTGACCTTACAAAGGTTGAATAACAAACTTCATGAGGAGACGACAATAAGTCAAAATGGCGTTTAAAAAAAATGTCCGTCGCTATGCATAATAATGCAATGTAAACGTATTAGGCAATGTTAGACTGAGGACACATTTTATTAGACGATGACTTCCTTATAGTATAAAAAATGTAATTGCGGAAATTTTTGATCCTCTAATGTGCATTAAATTTTTCATCACATTATTAAATGTCTCAGTACTGGGTGAAATTTTTCTTTTGTTAGAAAATGGCTTTGAGTTTAATACCACCACATGGCTAGAATGGATATGGCGGAATTGGAAATGTCTTTAAAGGAAATGAAAATATTATAATAATTTATAAAAAAATATTTAAATATCAATAATTCATTTATGTTCATTTTAAATTATTTATTATCAATAGGTCACCAATAAAATCAGTTGACGAGAAATTGCTATTTTGTTTCTATGAGTCAGTAGTCTTTCATATATTTTTAATATCTTACCTTCCTCATATCATGATTATTTTCAAATCGCCCGAAATATTTTGGATTAGGGCTCTCAAGTAAACAAATAACTAAACTTTTCTAATCTATAGTTTTAATATCAAAAGTCTAACCTGGGCTTTAAACCCACTTCCATATAAGATGTTATCGTGCGCACGCGATGAATTAACTTAGATAACCTTGGTTTCTGTCACCGCATTATTACAGCTTTTTATATTCTCAACTTTAGACGTTAAAACCATACGTAAACGTCTAGACTTATTATTGTTTTTAAATAACTTTAAGGAAGAGAATTATAATTTGGCTGAAAGTTTTTTTTAAGACAAATAAGTACGCAGGGAATCGGCGTGGGAGGCCGAAGTCAACTTCTGTGAGACCGTCTTCTGGACCATTCTCACGACCCCACCCACAGTCTCACAGTCCGAGCCCGCCCCACAGTCTCCTTCTGGACCATTCCAGAAGGAGACTGTGGGGCGGGCTCGGGAGAGGGCCGATTCCGCCCGGTGGAGGCGACGGCCTCCAAGCCCCATTGCCCGGGGCGGAATAAGTAGGGCACTTCCTCCGGCCGTGGGTGCGTGAGATGGGGGTCTCACGTATCTGTTTTCATACGACCGAGAGGAAGACCGCAGTCCGGTATGGCCCCGTACTGCCGGTGCACGCACCAGCGAGGGGTGCGGGGAGAGCGAGACCTTTTTCGCCCTCCGGAGAAGGGCTCCACAAGCCACGAGCGGAGCGAACGGGAGAGGCCGCGGACGTGCTGCGAAAACGATCCCGTAGCCTCCGGTTTTCGTGCTGTGGCGGCCATCGCAGGGGGTTTTAGTGAGTGCAATCTTACATAACCCGGCCTCCCTCCCAGGAGTCGGGTATCTATGAAGATTTACCATGCGTCAACAAAAAAAGACAAATAGGCAGGTGACCTTTCTTTCTCTTTCCTCTTATAATACTAGAACATAATTATAGGCCTTATATTATAACTAACAATTCCCCGACATTGTGCTTTATTTTTCTTTTAATTTAAAATAAACACTAGATAGACTTGATGTAAAAATCTGGTAGGTAGTTATAAAGTCCTATATGTTACAAATCACGTCAACATTAACACGTGTAATTAAATAAACATATCAATACTATATATTCATTATGATTAACGTATGCGCATGCGTTGATAACAAACACCTGGCTGTGTCGGAAACGGTGTGATTGTCACGTCGGTTAACCGACGGAAAGGATGTGCGTATTAGCTTTATCGTTAAAAAATATCGTTGGAAATTTATCGGCTTTTTTATTGTATCGTTTTTGTGTGTAATTTGAAGAATTGTTATTTGCTTTTTACGTATAGGTATAGGTAAAGGAAAGCTACCTAAAATGTCTGAACAGGGCCCGTATTCTCTATGTTACGATACGGACCGTGTCCATTTTGGCAGATGACGTCTGTCAAACAATCTTACCATAGCACGTTACGTCTTCTTAAAACGGTATAATGTAAGCCCACGTCTTGAAAACGTAAGGAATAGCATAGATAATGATATTCTTGTCTTCTTGGAGATGGCACGATCCGTTTCTATTAAAAATCTTTCAGAAAAGATTACCGGTTTATTTTTTATTAATTTCTTAATTACTTATTTGACAGCATGAAACGCGCCACGTAACGTGACATTTCGATTTCACAATGTCATAGAGAATACGGTTTTGAGACAATAACGTGTTTCAACATAGAAATACATTTTGATTTAGTATAGAGAACATGGGCCCAGGAGTTGAATTATTATTATTTGTGCATACGTTGCTATGCTACGTTATCTCGACTGAGATTGGCAGATACCTCATTCAAGTTTCTTGAATTGAACTATACTATAAAATACATATATTTGTTATGTCATTTTTAAGCATCAAAGATATAACTTGGACATTAGGAAAATTATGTTATAGTACTTCATTTAATAAACTCTTTCCAGCTGTTTATTTTTTTGGAATAAATGTATTAAAAAAACAGTAATATAAAACTCCCATAATGTCTACGTGTATGTCGTAAAATGTAAGAATACGCTTTGGTTTATACAAGCCTATGGATATTTTATGACTAAAAAAAAACGTAACACAGCCTCACGATGTTTTCCTTCACCGCCAATAACACGAGCTCGAGATGAATTTAAACACAAATTTAGCACTTGAAAATCCAGAGGTGCTAGCCAGGGTTTGAACCCGTGACCTTTGGTTAAAATCCACGTGTTCGCACCACTAGGCCATCTCGGCTCATTTTATGACTATGCGAGAAGAACCGCGAGAAAAAGCTAATACCAGGGAAAATTACTGAATCGATATAAATCCAATATTTTTAGTAACAATACATTTCTACAATAAGAAACATTAACCAATATTTTTATTCCTATCATAATAAAGTCGATTTTCGTCCTTAACAATATCAACACCAGAAAGTACTAAATTCAATGGAAATGCCTATAAATATGACATTTGTATTATGCCTATTAAAAGAAGAGATACCGTAGACATTAGAATATTTCAGAATTTATATTACGAACATAATATTTAATACTTATTTATAAGTCTAGGCTATTAAATAACAGTTAAACGCTAGCTATGATTTTATTTGAGTTGATAGTTAAGTTTCGTTTTTAATTGGTTTAAGTGGAATCAATATAGTAATATTGTTTTGCACTTTGCATTGAATTTCCATTCATTATCTATTAATTTATCTAGTTATCATTTATCTAATAATATATTTAGAAATTGTTTAATATTATATATCCTCCGCATCTTCATGATTACCATTAATATCTCGAAATAACATAATCATGTAGTAGTTGTTATTAATAAATTGTACGGGGCGGGCGACTGGTGACCTAAGATACAGGTCTCCTAGTTTAGGCACCAGTCTTCCTACCCATTCTGTATTTTGTGTTCTGTGTTTAGCATAATATTAGTTAAGTATGTATAGACGGATTATTGTAATTAAAATTAAGTCTTTTGTTTGTTTGTTTAAATAAATAAATAAATGCTTGATAGAATAAAATCTATGACTCTTTAAGACTTATAAAGAAACCATTTTTTTAACTATTTATATTTGTCTAAAAAGAAATCCATTATACATACAATAAAGATGTCATCACTCTTCATCTTTAATATCATAAAGGGTTAATTTAAAATCGCTTACCATATGTAATTTGAAGAAATAAAGGTTTATTACACTGTTTGTTTGTAACAAAAAGTGCCCTTAACACAGTCCACTCAGATACACGTATCCTTTTAAACAAAGCATATATGTGTCAAATAAACAAATTAACCTCATAAATATAATGAAAACAAACAAACGAACACAATGGCAAATTTTTCCATATGGCGACACCTTCCCGTCCCAATGACGAAGAACAATTTCAGAAGAGGGGAAGTCGAACAAAACATTCCGAAAATATTTTTACGATCATTTCAAAAAAACCGGTAATTCATGCAATCCGTAATGCATTCTGCTGTCGCTTTTAGGGTGGTATTAAAGTTGTAATTTACGATTTTTTGGCATTTATCGCTCTATGTCAACGGTGCGTTTTTAAAGGTAACGTGAATCATTTTTCGACCAAAGATTAGGTGGACAGATGGTGCGTTTATAGCACTTTTATCGATATAATTATCGACTTACCAAAGTCCATGTTTCCTTGTGTAACAAAAGATGTAGCTATACACTTTTTGTTTTTGTAAAGTTTAATTTAAAATGTATTATGGTAATGATTCATTATATTATTTATAAAGCAATAACTTTTTCATAGCTGAAATAAATAATTTATTTATTATTTATCGTGTTTCTTTTGTTCTCATTAGAAATTTAATTAATTTTTTTACCAATCCGTACCATCTAATAGTGCTGGCGTAAAGGTTAATAATTAGTTACATATGCTGTATGTTTTTCTTTTTAAGTATATATTATATCAAAAGACATATCTATAGTTTATATTCTTTGACAAAACCGAAGTACAACAGACAACAATGTGTGAGATAATAAGAAAGGGCATTTGTCGTTGTCACGAAAATTCTAAATTATTAATCCCCATTGCCGTTGATTTTACGATCTAAGCCATATTGTTACATTGTTATGCTTTATCTATTAAATCTGTTATTACGAGTATTAAAATAACAGTTATGATAATGGGCGGTCATTTTTAGGATTCCGTAGCTAAATGGTATAAACAGAATCTATTACTATACGTTTTCTTGTTGACGCATGGTAAATCTTCATAGATACACAACTTTTAAGCCTTACGACGTGTTATGTGATACTTCACCCACTCCCAACCCTCCAAAAACCCCAGTGATGGCCGCCGTCAGCACGGAAATGGATTGGCTGCGAGATGGCTTTTGCATGCGCATCCGCTGCCCCTCCCGATTACTACGCCTTGGTCTATCTATCTGTTTATTATATCTGTTTATTATGTATATTATGTCCTTGGTTTGTCATAAGAAAGCGATCCCGTAGCCTCTTTAGTTTCGTGATGACAATAGTAATCGCGGGAGTTTTAATGGATAGAAAGCTCACATATCCTGATCTCCATCAGTAGGAGTCGATTTTATCAAAGATTTCCCCTACGTCAGAAAAGAAGACACCTTTTATGATCTCATATTCTCGAAGTAAAATATATCAAAAGTAAATATCTGATTTGAAAAATTTATTTTGCCTCAAATAGTTTGTCAGAAAAGAAGACACGAGTCAAGACTTTTATCATCTCATACGGAACGTTAAAAGTTAAAATCAAAACTCGCACTTAACAGATTTTTACTATGTACGCATAAAGACGGTAATTTGATATGTTGTTTAGATAATTGCGCGGTTATTTTTAACCAGCACATTGTTAACCTTGTTCCTCTAGCGACATTTGAATTATTAGTGCGTTCTATCATTGCTGTATTCTTTGTCGAAATTCTTTGTAACATATTTTGCTTTGTTATTTTTAGATGAAAATCTATGATTTGTGAAAGGAAGTTAGTATTAATCTTTACGCATAATCTTTTTATGGAATACATAAAAGATATTTAACATAATATACTAGTGGTTGGTAGTAGTGATGGTAAAACCAAGATGGCCTTGTGGTAAGAACAGACCGATCTAAATCGAAAGTTCAAACCCTGGCCAGAAACACAGAACTTTTAAAAGCTTGTGTTATAATTCATCTCATGCATGGAGGTAAAGGAAAATATCGTGAATAAACCTGCATGTGTCAGGAGAAATTCTGTCACATCTGTATATCTGCCAACCCTCAGTGGAGTAGCGTGATGAATTAAGCTCAATAACTTTCTCCTTAATAGGAGAAGAGAGCTGTCCAACAGTGGTACATCAGTTCATAAACGAAACTTTGAAGTTTACATTTTAAAAATACACGGCGAAATCTGTTGAGAACCTCCTTTTTGTAGTCGGTTGCTAAATCAGCAACGAATTCAAATTATGTCATTAAAGTCCTATTAATAAAAAAGTAAAACATACAAAACATAGTATGTAAAAACAAAATGATATAATAGGATAAGTGTACATAATTCAGGGTTAATATCGTGATATGAAAGTAACACGCCACATGTGCTTGAGATGACCGTAACACGCAGACCCACGTAATGTGTTAACGATGACTTAAGTAAGTGTTAGACATGGCAAAACTCGCATTGGTATGTTTTGTTATTATCTTTTAATAGTATAATAATTTATGTTTAATCTGTGCAGTTCACCCTTGGCTCTATTTTGCAATGAGTCGTTAATATGTGTCACTGTCATTTAAAATAATATAGAAGTGAAAATAATGCGTGTGTGTCTCAATTAAAGTGACTCTGGTTGTATCTGAAATACGAAACTTACCTTATTTTCCAGTATATTGTAAACTCTTTTACTGATAAAATATTCACTTAACACCTTAAGTTTTTGAAAACACTTACTTACTTTAAATATACTTTACGTTAAATATATGAACAGCTTTTTTCATTACCATTTTCTACTTTTATGGCATGTGGGGTAAATCGCAGATGCTAGCTATAAATAGTCTTGAATTTCTATATATTTAGATTTTAGACGAGTATAAACAATAAATTTATACACCATTTTAGAATCCACCCGTTTGTTAAGATTGAAAGAAGTCTGTATCCAAGTTAAAAATATAACTGCGAAAAAACCCATGCCACTTCTGACCATTATCATCTCTACACCAAGCACTCGAAGTCCCGTAGACAATAATAATAAACAAAACAAGATCTTGTCCACATTCACTACCCCTTACTGCCCGACCCCTGAAATACAGCCTTACGAACTAATCGTTGAGAGGGATGCCTCCCTTCCCTAGTCTTCCCACCACTTACATAACTCCTATTTTTTATTGATGACGTTTTTTGTAGATTCTCTAGTAAAAAATGCTGTAAATGATAAAAAGCTGTGGTGAGTATTTACATCGTATGACCCACCCGTTGTACGTTTTTTTATAAAAATTTGTTAAGTATATTAAAACTACAGATCTGATTTGAAAAAATTATTTTGCCTCAAATAGTTTGTCGAATGAGGGAGGTACAGGATATACTACATTATATACATTTAAGTACGATGATATTTTTGTGCCGAAAAAATAAGCTGTTACCGTAAGAGCAGCATTTTCTTACTCAAAGCATTGCATGAAGTCTTTAAGGCCGCAGGCAAAAATCAGTGAAGATGTAAATATAAATGCTATATACTTCCAGTTTTTCAATAATACTCCAAACATGACAAAATATCAAAAAAAACATGATTGCTCCATTCACAATAAGAGAATTACTCCATTACGTTCATTTGAAAGCGCTTCATTAAGTCCAAAATTCATAAAGGTCTCGAGGCCGATAAATGAAGCAATCTAAAGGAATTCTTTATCTCTTCGAATACCAAGAAAATATTTTCGTATTCCGAAATTCTGAACAACAATACCGTCGGTTATAAACTACATAATTCATGCAAATTTTACATTATGTCTGACGATTCGAACACGAAGCGTCTCATTTGGAATTCCACAAAAATGACGGCAGTACAAAAGACAGCATTAAATGTTCGAGAAATGCCCGTTTTCGGAGTAATTTCCAAGTTACTTGACGTTATATTTTAGTTGATTACTGGTGAATGGTGTTCGTTTGAGGTCTGTTCAAGGTTTTGTTTAGGGAGCTCCAAAATAAATAGATCTTCTGACATAAGTATGAATAAATATTGACTTAGTGCTTGCAAGCGAATAATCTTATCATGGTTAGTTAAAATTGTTAGAAACAGTTCATCTATTTGGATACGTCGTTTGGATTAAAAAACACATCACACATGAGTTTTCTCATGTGGTTTCTTCTTCTGCTGAAGAAGAAGGAAAAATTTTCAGAAGGTGAGAATAAGAACAACGTTTCTATTATTTTATATTCCTTCTTCTTTAAGCATGGTTCACGCTACAACGTGCCGCGACCGGGCCGTGTCCCAGCCGGGCCCCGTCCGGGGTAGATAGATAGATAGATAGATAAAAACTTTATTTGGATCACACAACATGAGTAAAAAAATTACAAAACATTAACATACAAAAAAAAACAAATAAAAAAAGAAACTTATAGCTAACTTACCAAAATGTTTTACATCTATTTTTACTTAATCTAAATTAAAGTATATAAAAATATAGATTCTTTACCACTAATCAAGAAAAAAAATATAAATATATAAACTAAACTACAATAAAAATAAAGATAATTTTTTAAGTGGTGTGGCATCCAAAATGGTAAACTCCATCAGTTAAAGCTGGCATAATATTATTCCAGCACTGATTTTCAGAGGCCTCCATGTGACGGTGACGGACGGCCGTGTGAGCGTGAAATGTAAATTATTAAAGACTTAAAGAGAGTGATAATTATAAACCTAAACATTAATACAAAATACTGTATATATTAATAAAGTATTAAATTACGGTTAAACATTTTGTATGAAGCATTTTGTATGGCATACATTTTGTACGAAGCAATTCATGCCTGACCGTCCCGCCGATGCACGGCCGAGCCACTGTGAGGCATGGATTACAAAGGCATATCTATTTTGACTTTGATCACATAATATAAGGTGACTGGCACTCTTGGAATTGTTCATTTCAAAAATCCTTGTAACCTAAAATTTCTTACATCATTTTAATGTCTCATATGAGACTTTCTTAGATTACAATCCTACGACCTTTCATCAAAACCGTATCCACTGGGCCATCTCGTTTCAACATATTTAATTAAATAAACAGATTCCACAATAAATCACAGGGAACATATCTGATTAGTGTTCTCGGAAAATTAGACTTTCTATTTCAGATCTAGACTGGACTAGATTATAGCCTAGATCCAGACATTTTAAAACCAGAACTACAACATCTGTATTCTTGATTATACCTAGATCTCGTGTTAGATAAACTCTTCGTGTATTTTAATGTATCAATTTGAGCATAGTTTTAATAATTATGTCTGATGTATGGTTAAGCTTAGTTCGTTTTTAGGGTTCCGTAGTAAAAAACGGAACCCTTATAGTTTCGCCATGTCCGTCTGTCTGTCTGTCTATCTGTCTGTCTGTCCGCGGCTTTGCTCCGAGACCCTTAATACCAGAAAGCTGTAATTCGGTATGAGTATACATATGA
>DVVJ01002162.1:0-10114 GCA_018234505.1 Junonia neildi neildi
ACCATTCATATCTTTTTTCTCCAATTGAATTCAGGCATGCTGCCTTAGGGTAAATAAAACTACTTCATAAGGGCAACGATTACCGATATAATTCATAATGCTACAATCAACTTTTTTTTGGGTACGGGCCCCATAGTACATTACCCATTATCCTTTTCACAAAGTTCTTGCACTTATATTAAAAACCTTACGCGTTTGTTTTATTAACTGAATGCGCTAATTCCGGGAGCTAGATTCAATTTGACTCAAAAGCCTTTTAGTTCTCATTCCGAGGAAGACTATCTGTCTATCACACGTGAAAACATCACGCTACGACTTATTCTTAAGTGAAGTTGAAACATAGTCGAATAAAACCACAATCGCCAGCTACGAAAATAAAATTGAGTTTAAATTATTATAGGCATAGATCAAAGTCACAATAGTAAGTAAAAGCGAGAAAGGCGTCAAGCACGTATTGATGTCTGCGGTCTGTCTGACCGCGTGTGCTTTCATCCACCGCTCGGGTTACAGAGCCATACTCCATGTTTACTGTTAACACGGTATGGAACTGTTATACCTACTGGTTTGTAGAGGATTGGGCTAGGTTTTGAAACTCAAATGATCCGTCATTAGCACCTTTAAGTTAAATAAAGTCCCCAAAGTATATGTTGTCGAGTCATACATAGGATGAAATTTTTTTTTAATTATTTTTTTTTAAACTATTCACTACATTCTATGCTTTAGTAAGGTGAATATAACTACTAAAACTTAAAAATAAATAAAAAATGATTATCCGTTTTCCCATTGTAGAAACCGAAATATCTACCTATATCCATTTACCAAGCTTGTTGTATTACATATAATTTAAGCGTAAACTAGAGCAACAAATAATAATAGAACTTGACCAATAATAATTACAGTAGTAATACTTATGTGTCTAAATAATACCTATTAGTTATAACGGCAAATATAGAAACAAACGCATTTAACTTTTCGTCCTAATTGGCTCACCTATGTTGAATATTAATCTAAAACGAATAAAAATTGTAAAACTTAAAGGACATGAAACTAAAACAAAGGGCGCAAAATCTAAATAAAGGAAAGTTTTTAACGAGATACGCAATACTGAAATAGCTGATACTGTAAACACGGCATTTCTCGTAGCTCGTAAAAATAGAGCAGAAATAAATACAGTGCCGTGTAGGGTTACCATCTACAAAAAGTAGGACTTGAAGTTGAAAACCCAGGACATTTCAGATAAAACCAGAACTTAATAATGAAACGGGGGACTTTTTAGCGTAACTACGGACATTTTTACCTGAATGGGTCAGAAGATTTTTCGAGGGTAAGTATGTAACTATGTATGCCCATTTCTTTGGCACGCCCGACAGCCCAAACCGCTGGACAGATTTCGACGTACGAAAAAATATACATTATGTTATATTTGTTTTACTATTTTAACACAAATTGACAAAAAGCGAAACAATTTACATTTTACATAGTTATTTTTCCTTTTCTTTAAATAAACTTGTTTGAGGTTGTTTTCTTCCTTAAAACTATCCCGAACAGCCCTAGACACCGTATAAACCGCACATGTCCTGGGAAACCAAATTGGTTGGCCACCTCAGTCCAGTGCAACTTTGTTGTAAAGTCGGAGCGAACTTTACTCGGTAGTAAGCTTTATTATGTTTGTTTTGGTCGCGAGCACAATGCGCCGCGTACTAAGTTACAGAAGAATGCTGGTTTCCACAAAATATACAACTCAATGAGGCAGAGATACTTTTACGGGAGTTCTTTATTGTTATGATTTATTAAACAGAATGATCATACGAAATTTTAGATTCAAAAGAATACATTTGGGATTGTTATGTTAATGTTATCGAGAAGTTTTTATGTTATTTTATTTAAGTTCTCGCGACGTAAACATCTAAACTTACTAACTTTCGTCTAAATAATTTTTTAATAGTAAGATTTAGAAGACAACAGGACGGCTTAAGTGATCGCGGCTATATCAATATCATAACTCCACATTCACTTATCACATAATAGAAACAGTGTTAAAACATATAAATTTTCTATACCATTGTAGTAATTCCGGTTATGGCTTGCGCGGCGGAAGCGGCCGCTTCATTGACGGCGATTCAATGGCGCAACGTAAATACACCACGAGTTCTGTGAACACATTGTTGGGATGCTTCGTCTGTTGAGTTCCGGGGAAGAGAAATTAACCAGATTTTGGTGGAAGCGTTTTTTGTTACTGGTGTTGTATTTTTGGGTGTTGCATGTTGCTCTAGCAAGACTTAATGTACCTTATGGGTAATGTTACTGTAGTAACTGTACTGTGTAATGTTAATGTAGATTAAGGCCGGCAACGCATTTTGTACCTCTGGCCTCTGGTGTTGCAAATGGGCGGCAGTATTCACTTACCATCACGTGATCTGTTAACTCGTTTACCCCCTATTCTATATAAAAAAAATCTGTATCTATAATAAAGTTAGTATGGTTTCTCTTTGATTTTTTTTGCGAGAAAAAGTTGCTATGTCAAAAAATAATATCATTAATCATTAGGTACACTCTCGTTTCGGCGTAATGTGTGTATGCATTATAGTAAAATCATTTGGTTATGTAATTTAAACTTGATCAAAGATTACTATTGTAGTTAATAAAATAATTCTGAAAGTACCTTACCTATAAGTTACAGAATAGGCGAACTAGTGCGTAAAACGATTTGTGAATCCAAAATTGTGTTTCCGCGATAATCGCCGACTCGCTGCGGAAACGAATCGCAATTAGTACCTACTGGAATAATTGTCGGTCGAGTCCAAAGATTTGTTACGCTATACTCTCTATATTTGTTATTTTACTGTTTTTTGTAGCGTCTAATTGTTGTTCTTTCATTATACTCCGCCTTGTCTGAGTAACGGTCGCGTTTTAAGATAAAAACTAAATTAAAATGTATTACTATGAATATTTTAACCCGATTACCTACATAATAGTCCATGTTATAGTAAAAATAAACATTCATAAGATACAAGCAACTTGCGATTAAAAAAACTTTGAATGGAACAAGGCGTAAAATTACCACAAGATCCCACACAATAGGTAACTTATTCTCAACAGATACCTCCCACGCTGCGACGCGTAGGTAAAAGCACTGGCCACTCATATATGGATTGCCAACTGAATGGCAAACAACACAGTTTATTAGTGGCGTGTAAATCGCATTGTGCTTGCCGAGTTGCCGAGTTGCCGAGGGAAATGGCCCATCAAACAGTTAATGCCCTCGACTCAATTGACTACGAGTCTTAACAAATCGTATTAGATCGTCTGCTCCTTAATTCACTAAGAAACAAAGCGGTCAATTTAGAATTATTAAGCTATTACAGCTATCTTTAGTTGCCTATAATTTGTCTATAGGTACCTACATATTTCGTGGGATAAATTTTGTTGTGCCTTGAATTGTTTAAACTTGTTAAATTTTTTTGTTATATCTAAATCTTGAAATGCAATTCTACAAATAAAATAATTTATTTTTTATGTTGGTTACACGACTTGCAAAAACAATTTTTCTTAAGGAAATACGAAATCTAACTCCACATTTTCCTTCTTTAATTGCTATTATATAGTTTCTAATGGGAAGAAACCATCCAAACTCCTTGAATACGACTTTATTCAATTCACGGTACTCGAAGTCGAGAAGTGAGACCAAGTTTCTGAAGTCTTGCATAGTTACATATGTAGCTCGTATAATTATTCTGGACACACGTAGACTTTGAAGTTATATTTAAGATCGCCATACATAGAGTTAGGAAATCTTTGGTTACATACTTGACAGGTTGAATTTTTGAGTGTGTTTTTGTCAACTATTTCAAATAACTTATAAATTTTAAATTTGTGTAAACTAAAGTTTAATAAAATAACTTTTTATATAAATACATTCAGTATTAGTTTAACTAAATCAGTATGTATGATTCAAAAACAGTATACGTATAAAGTACCTAGTAAAGTAAGTTATTTTTACACTCAACAATTACAAAATTCTCCGATCAATGTACATTCAATAAAGTCCACGTATCGTGCAAGAATATGGAATTTGATGAAATTCCCAGTACATAGTTTTCCATCGTAATTTCCTAAGTAGTTGCTTAATATGAAATAATGCGTGGTTACATCATACGCATGTGGGCGTACATGTGTTTACGTGGACATAAATATACAATACATATACATACATATACGCAGGACTATCTGAGGCAAGCCCTTGGCTATTCAACATATGGCCACCGTTTTTTGTCGAGACTTCATTTTAATTTGTAATTTTATTAAGATCCATGTTATCTTATATGTATATCGATTACTATGAATAATAAATTATAATTTATCATATTACTTATATAGGTATATGATTTGGTTTCGTTTATTTGTACTTTAATGGTAACACTATCTAAGTAACTTACGTACGAACTGAAGAAAAAAAAACCATTATTTTCATGTTGTCGACACGTGTAGCACGCAGATGGGAATTATGAGTTTCGGTAGTTTTATTGTCACCATCACATGATTTTCTAGCTACTTAATATATAAAACTAAATGTCTGCGAGTTCGTTCACGTATATTTTAAATACACGGGTATAGAGGGTGTTCCTTAAGTATGTGTTAGATCTTACAAAATCTGTTACATCTACATATAGGTTTGCCATTACGAAGGTATATCCTTTTTTCTATTGAGATATGAAATTTCATAAAATCCGTTCAAAGTTGACCTTTACGCAGCACAAGGAATATTTTCGCCAAATTTCATGTCTCTAGGTATATATCGAAATGTTACTATATCATAGTTAATTTCTTTCATCAACATAGTTTAAAAGGTAATAATCATGTATGTTAGTAATCAAAAACGGAAGTCTAAATGTAAAGTATGAGTAGACGTTTTTCTTTCTTCGCTCGAAGTCTGCACATAAGTGGCTCTCGTTGAGGAAAGCGCACAGATAATAAATATGGCGCTGATGCACTGATAACGGAGAGATTCAGTATAATTGACACGGATTGTTTGAGCTGGAGATAGCGAGATAAGTCGTCTAGCACGTATTAAGGGCTATAATATTTGTATGTGCATGAGTGCGAAAAAGTACGTGTGAAAGATATTTCAGACAGACGTAGTGAGGACACTTTGATTGTTCTTTAAATTAAGTTATAAGATAATTGATTATTTCAAAGGTGTATGTATTTGTTATATGTAATATCAAAACATTTTTTTTTTGTAAGTTTGAAAATATACGGCCAAAGAAGAGAAAATTGAACGACCTAATCTCCTGAGAAATTGTCTGACTCGAGCTTTTTTACGTTTACTGAAGAAGGTTATATAGCATTCTCCGGATTTAGGAACCAATCAGCAACGATAAATAATCTAATTAGTGAGGCCTATTTTAATAGTTGTAGTAGACATTGTAGTAGACAATGACCAAAGTACATATTAGTTTTGAGTAATGGCGGGTCAAAGCACAATGCGCAATAAAGAGGTCATTGTTCTACATGTAAATCTATCGGGAATGTGGTGCTGACGCGTCTAATCGATGTGTTGATTGCCGATTGCGATGATTGCCAACACATCGTGACTCGACTCGGTGAGGTCTGACCATGAGATTGTTAGCTGGACAGGGGAATTTAAGATTAGTTAATACGGTAAAAGCCTCTTATTCGCGGGGTATACGTTCCAGAAATATGCCGCCGTTTGTATGAGATTATATGGGATAAGTTCCAAAGTTCAAAAGGTATGAGAATGCATCTCCTATAATTTCATACAGATTGCCTTTCCATACTCACGGATTTATTTTTAAAACCGTGACTTTTTTGCCTTATTTTAAACAAACTTAACAGGCGTACTTAAAATATTTCGATGTTTTAATATAGGAACCATAGTTTTAATTAATACTGAATCCGCGACCACCGAAACTTAAGCCGCGAATATGGGTAATGGGTCTCAAATTTTTCCTTCTACGAAGCTTCTACTATACTCACTTTTGTATACATTATATACTTTAAGTATGAATATTCCATTAGACCTTTTATGGGTAATGTACAAAATGATATAACTTATAATCTAGACGATTGATCATGATGCGTAAATATGCTTACTGTGGTAGAGCTTAGCTGTAATCAACGACTCTACTACTAGAGCTCTCATAAATAAATCTTAGATGACCTGGCAACTCATTTATTTTTTTATAAAAATGTATATAAATATTTTGCACTTAAAAATTTAAACACATCATGTATATTACCAAAAAATGCAATACATAGAACTTGTCGCATAACTATTGACGAATAAAAAGCATTCATTTATTTTAGTCATATACTAAGTATTGCTCTTTAATTTTTGACACTACATACGCTCCAAAACATACTATTCATAACACTACAGTTGTAGTAGACTAGTAGTATAGATTTCAAAATCTAATTACCTATCACAGTTACCAGTCATGATCAGCATGTAAATAGCGCGGGTCGAGATTGTCAGATTGTCACCAATGCGTCGTGACTCGAGGGCCGTGAGCGGCAGACGGCGGGTCGGCGGCCGTGGAACATTTTATTAATAAGCAATCGATTAAGACTTGCTGCATATTGTAAGATATTTTCTTAAGACAGCGATAAACTGTTTCTTTTTTTACCTGATGGATGATGTGAATATTCATAAAATCGCTTCGATACGAGCATTCGTGTAGTTTTTTTTATTATTATTGTGGTGAAGTCTTGGTTTAGTTTACTGATAATACTCGACTGCTCGTAATCTGGTTTGCCCGGTGCAGAAGCACACTCTCACAGCAGATCAGGATAAAGTATCTAATACAATTTTCTTAATTTTATATTCTTTTACTCATAGAGGTAATGAGTCCTTCTTTTCTTATTTTATTAGGCTGGCAACGCATTTGTGAATACTTGGATGAACTTACCTACATGTCATGGAAAATATATGTATATGTCGTACTAAATTCTATTATACATCTGCGAGTTAATGGCGACTAGTGTAAAGCAATGAGACATATACAGATCATTACAAATTCAACACACTATTAACCTCACAGTTGGTTCGTAAGAATTTTTCTATCAGAAACTTGCAATGTGCGGCCGGGTTTACTTCGCTGTTGCAATTTATGCTGAACCATAATTGATTAAAAGGCATATTGTTTCATATTACTCTTAAGTGGATTACAATTAAATTAAATCTACAAGGCCATCGCAACAATTAAATTTAATTTGTTATTATAATATAATTCTTATGTGGATTTTCCGCATTTCACGGATATAATTATTTTTAAATATTTCAATGACTAAAAAGTTCATTATTAATAAACTAATTGGATCTAATTTTAATAAATCCCCATTGTAACATTTATATTTTAAGCCTTTCGTATTTTCTTTAATTAATAATTAGGATTCAATATTTATATGTATTAGGACAGTCTTTCCACGAGTTTCTGAAGGTGGTTGAGATTCCATAACATGAAACATTAAGCTTATGGCTATAAACTGAGCTAGGCCTATAAACTCTGGTTTAACTGACACTTAAACTGGCTAGTTGTAACATCGCTTTCGCTTCCAGTTTCCTTGCATTACTCTATGTGTATATTTTTACAAGCGGCTTGCAACACGCAATATTTTCTATTTTAATTATACTTTCTGAATATGACGGGCATTACTCATAGCGTAGAAGCGCCACCTAGCGTACGAGAATGCTAATGTATCTATTGTTTTACAAATGTGAATGATGTATTATTGTGGTCAGGAAAATCCAATTTTAGTGCTGTATAGCTGCTAAATTTAGCTATCACCGTTATCTCTGGACAATTGCAGAACCGGAGGAATCTCAAATATTCTGCAGGCTTAAAAAATATAAGACTGATGTTTCCAGCACTACAGCTTCTGGGACGCAGCATAAGCTATTTCAGCCCGATGGGAATTTCTGTGGAATATTAATAACCCGATCTACAGGTAGACTCCACATCATTTGATAGTATTGTTTTTGTGCTATAATGTGATAATTTCTGTGTCGTCTACTAATGTGTCATACAACATAATGGGATTTTTATAACTTGTCACAAAAAGTTAATCTTCAATATTAATCACTATAGTTGCATAACTACAATAAATGCACCAATTTGTTTTAAATACAATTATTTTGAAAGAGCAAAATTGTAACGGTTGTACCTACTAATTTCCCTTGCTCGGAATGTGGCAATCTCTTTGTAGTATCGCCGGCCGCGTGCTGTTAATTTACTTTAACTTACTCCACTTAACTCATTACTGCTCTACTCCTTGGAGAATTGCGAATTCACTAAATTAACTAAATAGGTCAATACTTGAGTAAAACACAACACTGAGAGACAAAGAATATAATCTCTAAGTTCACAGCAAAAATGGTAAGGTATTTTCGTAAAAATGTAGTGGTGCAATAAAAATGATGTATAATCTTTTTTATATGCGCATTTATTTTGTAATATTACTTTACATTACTTTCTTATATAACACTATATTGTTACTCTATTTCAAAAGTCACTACACAACAAATTGCTAAATATACAAAACCATATCAGGTCAATGCCCCCGCTTTATACTGCATGTACATTTGAGAAGAGATTAATTAATAAGTGATAGCAAAGATGTCTGGCGACAACAGATTATAAATATATTTCATAAATTATCAAGATTTGTTAATCGCAGTCGATAAATCGGTTACAATCAAAGGGATTTTCTTGTAGGTGCCAATTACTAGGTGTTTATGATCAGATTATGTCACCGAGAGGTGTGTTTTGCGTCCATTATTGAGATAACAAGCTGGCTTTATTAGTTTTCTATATTAAGGGCTCCGTCTACAGGTATTATGATGTCTTATTCTAATCTCTAACCTAATTAACTAATAATAAGCTAAGATCAAACGCGTTGTGCAACTAATAAGTGGTTTAAGTAACTGTGTATGTAATACAGTATATTATAATAAATGTAAATTATGTTGCACAGAAATAATTAACAATTTTAACTTCATCAAATTATTTTTACACGTAGGTTCAGTTTTTTCTCCTCGTTGTCTGAGTAAAAGATTATTTAATAGTTTTTATACATAATAGACAAAGTGACTGGCGTAACAACTGTCACGACGCGTCGATCATTGTCATTAAATGAATCAATGTGTTATACGAAAATGACTTCCTCGACACTTATGTGTTCGGAAGACGCTAGCGAGTCAAATATAATTTGCATATAAACAAGATACAAATCCGGCGCGCGACCGGCGCGTGCGCATCGTGAAAGTGCGCAATTAAATTAGACGCAGGCGCAGGCGGAAAGCGGAACCGTTGCGTCACTGACCATCTGCCATTAGCTGTGGGTCAGTTGGACTCGGGTTTACTTTTTCTCAACGAGACAATTGCTAACGTGCTGAGTAACCTGTTTCATTGTAACGTCTTCATTATTGTTTTATTAAGGTATTAGCTGACTTGATACAACGTATTCAAAATGTCTATTGTTTAATTTGTTATTTGATTGGGTTAATGTATTATTAGAGCCTAGATTCTTAATTAATACAATATATTAAATAAATGTTTTCACAACTATTCAAGGTCCTTCTAAATGAAATCCTGCATCCGCCACTGGAAATTGCACAAAGCTATCGATTACTAATCAATTTTGTATGTATGGCAAAACAATACGTATATGATATGACATTATACCTATATGACTCGGGTATGACCTGTATGACATTAGAATGTAAGTCAGACCTAACGGTATGTCACTCACTTCACACGGCGACTCGTAGTTAAGTGGGAGATTATCAATTACTAATCATTTTTGCACTCTAGACAAACAAAATCTAATATATATAATATGACATTATAGGTACCATATGACACTCGAATATGTATATGTACACGTATGACTTATAATATATGAATGTAAACTTTTACATCAAATCAAAAATTCGCGACACATCGGGATTCGAACCCGCACCTTCTGCCTAGCCGGGACAGGTGTTCTAACCGCTAAGCTAAGGGTCGCTTCGCACACTGTGTCGAAATTCTTGATCTGATGATTCTAATAGACGGTCTAAGCGACTGTGGTGTCATATGAATGTAAGTCAGAG
>DVVJ01002163.1:0-10112 GCA_018234505.1 Junonia neildi neildi
GTTATCATCGATTTATGTTATCTGTTGTAAATGAATGTATGATAAAAATAATTCTAAGTAAGTATATAAAAACTTTAATATAAGGACAAATATAATATAGTAAGAAAAGGATTAAAATACATAACCCAGTTTTATATACATTTCACAGAGGGTAAATCTTCATAGATACCCGACTCCTGGGGGGAGATCGGGGTATGAACATTCTCACGAAAAGCCCCTGCGATGGCCGCCATAAGCACAGAAACGAATGTAGCGAGTTACGTATTAAGTTATTATCGTCGTCTATGGCTCGCAGCACCAGAATAGCCAAAATGCATTATCAGCAAGAAAAAAATAATACGAAAAGTTACACAACTAATTCCTAAGGAAATAACGAAGAAGGAGAATTGTGTTTCTATCACTCACCGAACAATACGATATTAACTATTTTATGTCACTATTCTGTAAGGATTCGTTCTGCGGCAGTATTATTATTGAAATTGATTTGAAAATATAATTTTGTAAAATTTTAAAACCCACATTTATTAGGTAATTTAGTTTTAATTTATAGGATAATTCCACAAGTTTTAAAAAAGCGCCTAAAGAAAAACTAGTTTATACATAATATCGTTTGACCTACATATTAATGTATCGATGGTAATGTAAGATCTTAATTAAGCCTAAATAAAACGACGTCTTTATTGCGAAAGGAAATTTATCGAATGTGCAAAGTCATCGACGTGCAATTTAAAACGTCTGTCTTTGTACGCCACGCCGATCGCTATCTCAAGATATTACATAAATCTTGACAGTGTACAAATATTTTGGGCGTATGATTGTATTGTAATAAATTAAAAATGCAATTATAACATTTTATCTTTGTTGCCATCAATCAATTCGTTCATATCAAATAACTTTATTTTTCTCGTAACTTTTATTTTACATAAATTTATCGATCGTATAAAGAAGTTAAGATTCTACGTTAAGATTTAATTGTTTCGAATATTTTTATTATAAATAATAGCGTATCAATTGTTATAATATTCAATAAGATCTCATTATAACAGAACACAATGTTCGTAACATACACTTCCGTTTTATTGTCGCATGCAGAAACATTATAAGCTCGGCTAAACGCCGCTGTCACTTCGTGCGACGCACACATTATTCGCTCAACGTTAACGTAAGCGCGTGCAAACCAATTGCGCAGTTAAGCGCGTGCTTATCGACTGTAAAAACGTAGCTTACACGAACTTTAATGTGCTTATTTAATCGCTTCATTGCCGAAATACATTTGACTTATTATAAGGAAATACATGCTTGCTACATTATAGTACTATATAATTAATATATTGGGTTTCATCTTAAGTGCAAATGGACTGTGCAAAATACAAGACAATTGAACACTGTTTTTACACATTCTTTGATTGTTGTATTAAGATGAAGTTACATTATAATATGTAGAATATTGATTAATGTAAAAAAAATATTACGAAATTAATAATTCTAAGCAAAACGCTGTGTCAATTTGAAGTTTCGTAGATAACTTAAATAAAATCCGAAGAAAAACTAGATCAAATTACTTTAGAATTACAATGGAAATTTACGGAAATATCTACGTAGCTTAAAATGAATGACGTATGAACAATGAATCGGGTGGGAAAATACAAACAAATTAAAATAGGAAAAAGTCTACTCCGTTGACATTGACACGTACTGTCCTTACATTATTACGACCACAAATCTATGTTAAGCACGTCCAATGGTTTCATAATTGAGGTTATAAGTGGAATCAATAAAAAATTCTGTCATATTCAATACTGTTTTATTATATTTAATATTAAAGTAAATAACGCACGTACCCTTAGACGTCAACGCCTTAATAGCTTTTTAATAAGTGGAAAAATGTATTTCAAAAAACCATATAAATACAATTGTTTATTAAAAACATTAACCTGGTCTAGTCATGTTTTCTACGAGACATTAACAGGTAAATTTTATTTAACTGCTTAGGTACATTTACTCGTTTAATCGTTACCGTTGCAAACAGTTATCGAAACTACGTTAACACTGAATAATTACCCAATAAAAAAATAATCCGAGCGCTAGGGATATTTCCTACGAGACATAGAATGGTAAATTTTATTTAACGACTAAGGTACATTTATTCATTTAATCGTTATCGACTTGAACAGTTATTGTTACTATGCGAAAACCGAGTAATTGTATACTCAATAGAAATACTTACTCTAAACGCCAACTCAAACAAGCATAATTTCACATTAGCCGCGAAATTGCATATTCGCAAACCACCCTAACAGTTCTGTGTTCCGAATAATAAACAAGTATGATAATGGGTTGGGCTCCCCACGGCCCATAAACTGTCCCCGATCGTTGTTCGCTTACAATTACAATATTTTCTCTTCGACAAGACTTAACGACACTTTAAATGGTCCTTGGACCAATTTTCGCACCTACAATTTTTTTTTCACATCTCGAATTCAATTTAACCGTCATCGAAGTTTATGTTGTGGTTTCGTATTTTTTACGCGAAAATTATGTTTGTAATAACAACATGAATGAGTTATAAGTTTTGGAAAAAAACGCAAATAAGTAACTAGAAATTACCGGTTACGAGTTTATAATTGTGGATATAAATCATACATTTTTATTGCCAAACTCATAAGTTCTGGGAATACCTAAAGCTTTAAAATTTCCCTGAGATATTTACTTTTCTTTTTCTTATATCACATATAAAAAATTAAAGTGAACAAAGATGATGAAGTGAAAAAAGACGAATAGTGTTGTTTGAACTCTTGTAGAACAGTACCTACGTATATTAACTTCTATTAAAATATTTTTAGATTATGAAACAAAGAATATAGGTATTTTCAATAATGTCGATAATATCCTGATAAATGTATTTTTAATCAGAAAAATGAAGCCAGTTTTGTCATTAGAAAAGAAAAGGGGAAAGATGAAAGGGTAACGAGGGAAGATCATATTTTATATTTATATACATATTTGGAATCAGCGATTTTCTTCTCCTTCTATTAAGCAAATTTTCAAAATTTTTTGAAAAAAAATTAGCGCTTAATACCCATGGCAAAATGGGTATCATTTTGGAAGCGATTGATCCAAGCGACAACAAAATTGACCAATTTGTAGACCTCGTCACTTAGGCTACGTATACTTTTTCATCTTTCTTCTTTTACAAAATGGCGCTTAGATCAAATAGCCGTTCAACCCTCGATATGTTTATTTCTGGTATTTTAAATTTATTCTAAGATACAATGCCTGTAATATATTCTAATTAGTCACAATTTAAAGACACGTAACAAGTTAATTAAAGCAAAGCTACAAAATTGTTCTTGAAAAGTACATAGCTGTGTATTTTGCATGAACTAAAAAACACTTTACATTGTGATTACGAAGTAATATTTATATATTAACTGACACTTGATTGATAAGTCTTAACCTTAACAAGCATTTCCTCAATTTGTGTACTTTCAGTGGTCTCAGTCACGCAATACTTGCTTATCTGTGCTATAAATAAGATACTTTACATATTTATTACTCGCTTAATAAACCCAATTACAGACAGCCGTGTTACACTTTCTAAATGCCCTTTATAATTATATCTATTAAAAACACCTTGTATACCGATAATAACATAAAGCAGCAAAGATAAAATTTTAAATAAATTTTAAAATTTCTAATCCTTTATCAAATTAAGAATTTTAATGATAGGACAAATTTAAAAACGTATTAATATTATACAAAGTAATCGTATTACTCCTACTCAGTCTGATACCGACCCGTTTAGTCTAGACGCATTGGTCTATTATGATAATACGAGACATTTAATTTATTTCGATGCATCATAAGAACTGTTACCTAAAATAAATATCAAAGTTTCTAGTTTCAAAATGTCTGACCATAAATAGGAAATATATATTTTTGAAAGTCGGAAAGCGAGATAAATTAAAATAATGGCCCTGGATTGTGAGGGCAGACGTGCGCAGGAGTATCTCACGCGATCGGCGCGTCCTTCCGATCCTATCGCCGGCGCCGGGTCACTGTGTCGGACATTTTGGCATTCCTTTTATGTCCGCTGTATATCTTCTAATACCAAAAACAAAGTTTAGTCGCGAAATGCGTGTTGAATGTGAACACCATAACTTTTCGCAACCGCTTACCAAATACAACATTATCTTTAGACAATACGCGTATCAAAGCTTCAAAGTGAAATAGAAAGTACATACGATAACTATACGCCTATGTCACTCGGCAGCACGTACATAAAGAGGGAAAGAAACATACGGTACATGTTTCCATTAATGGTATTTACAGATAAACCTTTACATACAATGTTAAAAGGATTTTAATTAAAATACATTTTACCGAAAAGCGAAGAAGCCGAACGAGCTCGTAGCGCTAATCAAGGGCGGTAGCTCAATCAAATGAACGCAATAAATCTTCGAAAACCAGAAGATTCAATTATACCGCTACCGGAAGGCAAGAAGAGTGGCAATAACAAATTGTCCAAGATAAATAAAATCATTTTAATGCGGGAGAAGCTTTAAGCTCGTTTATGTTATCGCATTACCTTGCCGAAGTTTTTAAGAAAATTGTATTTTAATGCTTTATTTAAAAATTAATTACTTCTTTTGAAGTGGCTCTGCCGCGACCGAATTAAAATTCTTGAACATACTTTTGTGATGATACGGCGACGACTTGAACGTCTTAATGTTGACCTGCCTATGATAAAAGATTATTCTGAGTGTAAACGATACTATTTAATGAATAAAATATATTCATACAACTTCATTATTTAATCAGATGGGTATAATACAAAATTACGATATACTCGTACTTCTGATTTACGTTAGTCTTTTGTCACAATTACCTCTCTCATTGATTAATAGTACCTAAGTAGGTACTTGTTCAATTAATTCACTTCATATATGTTTTGTTGATTACCTCGGGACTTTCTTATACATGAATGCTGCAACATCATCTGGAGGCTGGAACTGGTAGGTGGGTATCTTGATCCTTGAGTGTTAAAGCTCGTTGATGTAGTCTGATTAAAATAAAACTAACGTGTCTCTTATATTATAGGAAAATAAAAACTTATTATACTTTAAGGGGTGTACCCATTCTGCGTGACCTATTTACAGAAGGGAGGAATTCTTTAAAATACTACGTGAAGGTCACAGGAGAGTGTGGGAGTCTACATGTTAGTTGCGTAGTCGTTGATTTAGAGTCAAAACTGTCGTAGAGTCATAATTGGATTTTAAATCTAAAACAAAAAAGTCACTAAAATTCATATTCGTCATACTATGTGTCAAATACGAGGGAGGGAGGGGATCTTGGCAAATACTATGGACGGTCAGCGAGGGAGGAAGGGGGTCGAAAATTATTCATTATACATATATAGGTACGTTTATTTTCCCTTTGTTATCTTATTTCAATTTAGAAAAGTATATAAGTACATACAAATCTCAGAAATGTCTTTATGATATAAATCTCAGAAGTTTTAGTGCTGCTAAAAATGCATCTGTTGACTGCACATTTTTGATATCATTATTCATGAGATACACGTTCAGAAGATGCTCTAAATAACAATTCCATCACGTGGGCAGAGAATTTTTAGGGCTAGCTGCAATCCATCTCGAAATCTGTTGTACTGTTATCTATTGGAGGCATCCGAGACGGCATGCCGACACGATACGATGTCGCCTTTAAGACCGATCTCGACCACTATTTCGCGCTTACTACTCCTAAATTAAAGGAAATTTAATTTACTCCTTCCTATTAAGAAGATACGGTTTATTTTCCAACGGTAGTCCTAACACGAAATCTTGATGTGTACGTACGGTCAACCCTATTTAACGAGATAGTCGACATGACACCTCTCTCGATCGATGAAGCGTGCCGCTATTCTCTTTGTCGTTGAAAGTAATATTACGTATTATGAGATTCAATTGATATAACAATGTCAATTTTGACGATAACAATGTTTATTACATTACTTTGGTATTAGTGCAAAATTTTATTTATGTTAGTGAAATTTACATAGGTTAATTAGTCATTTTAACACCAATTTCCTAAAATGTCAGTTGTTTAAACTTTAAGAAAGAACTTTTAAATTGGAGCATTTTTTAAAACATAAAATCTTAATTAGCGTCCCATTATAAAGGAAATGTTAATCGCTATCTGCATGACTAAGCCAAACATATTATGAGACACATTCAACAAGAAATATAAATCATACTGCTCTTTAAATAAGGTAAAATGTAACAAATATTTAATTTATGTAAAATAATTCTTAACAAAATCTAGAATTTCTTTAAAAATTCTAAATTATATAAGTACCCTTCTGTTAATTCTACTACAAGCAAATTAATGTCTACTTCATGCGAGAAAAACTATAAGACAAAATTATAGGGAAAACCTTGCGATATATAAAGGAACAACAGTTGGTGCCAAAATGAGACGCCTTACAAACAAATATCTGTTTGAAGCCGTATACTAAATCTATTTTCGTCTCGAGCACGTCCATCGATAAGATTTGGAAAATTTCTATTTCAATTCCAATATTAGTACGGTAATCTTTATATGCGCTAAAAACATCGAAATAATTTACTGTCCGGTGATAACAACACATACAAAAGATAAAAACAATGCCAATGTAGATTAGTAAGAAAGATAACTACAACCGCGCACAGACGCACTTCTAGTACTATCCATACGCTATGTTTCTGTGTTTTTATTGACAAAATGTTGGTGTTCACGTTTACTGTTTTGGGACTTCTATCACAAGGTAAACTTTTATTATAAGAGAAAAATATTTAAGAAAAAATATCGATGACACTATTTGCGGCATTAGATTATTGTTGTGTTCTAACAAAACGGTTTCATCACATCCTTTTCTCTCGGTCCGTCGGTACGAATCAACAATGTCTGACCGCCCGCGCCTCAGCTTGTACACAATGGACTCGACACATCTCGCTTCGCAACTACCGCTTAATAAATATTTATCCTATTCGCTGTTGACAATCATATTTACATTGTCACTGTCTTTCGCAGTCGAGAAGCGTGGGTCGTAGTTTTTATGATGAACATCGCTCGTTTCGAATTTAGGTTAGTATACCGCGCGATAAACGATACATCGGTGTGTAATCAGATGGCAACTGATGTTAGAACAATTCCAGCATTTTGACGAACAAAAAATATTTAAAAAAAATACTTATGTTATATTTTTAATTATACCCGTTACCAACAGCTGATGGTGAGTCTATATACGCTAACACCATATATAGAGTTACAATAGAGATCAAATGGGTGCATGCGGTAAGTCATACACAATTATGTCGAACGCCCATCATCTACTTTCTCGGACGACCAGTGGACGATCTCTTCACGCATCGCCGGCTTATAGACCACCTTTACCGTTTTAGGTTTCGCTGGATTGATACAAAACTTTCGGATTCAACTTTCCAATGTATGCATTTAGTCTTCTTCTTAAAACTACAACTAACATAATATGAACCTTTTGTAAAGTTTATATTATCTCGAAAAGTTTTTGCACGCATTCAATTTCCTCAAAAATCGCGTTTCCTTAAAAATAATGTTAAAAACTTTATCTAGATAAAAATATTTAATTCTCTAGAGTCGTTACCGAGATACACCAATCCAATCCATTCCGACCAGTCCAATCGTAAATCGTAAAAAATACTATAAATAATTATTTATGGCTTTTATCATCTAGCGATAACAGTTTAAATTCAAAATAGCTAACATGTTACTTTGTTTTAAATCATTTAGATACCTAACGTCTTGAATTACAAACGGATAAATTGAGGAAATATTTCTATAATTGAAGAAGAGAAAAAAGCAATTTGATCTATCATTCCAATGTATCTATTATTATTAGTCATAAGCAGATTCTTTCGCTTTCAATAATTACTTATGGCATGCGCGGATCAGATCGAAACGCTTGCTGATGGCCGGTAAAATGGCGCGAAACGGGAGAAAATGACGTATGATTGCGGCCTTTAAAACAAACGTAAACTGCGCTTTGGAACAATCATTACACGGAGTATGCACGTACGATCTGTTACGGACCGGAAGAGACTGGTGCAGAATCCGATTCGACATACTACAAGAATGTCATAAGTCAAGTGTAGCAAAGTAACATGACAGGCGAATCTGTCGGGCTTTCTTTTAAGCAAGGGTGTTTTAAATTACGGTAAGCACTCCGTGTACGACAGCGAACCAAATTGATTTGTCATGTTGACCCGAATATTTAAAATTAAAATTTTATATTTAACAAAAATTCACACGTAAAAATCAAAAGCCATTTAATATAGAGTAGTTGTTGATAAATTATGAACTTCACGTTGCGTGTCTTTAATTATATCGATTATAATGCAATGAATTACTTTGATTACTTTTTAATTTAGTGGAAATTAATTTTTATATTTTTTACAGTATCTTCCGAAAGTTGCTTCTTTCAAAGATGTTTAGGATGCCATCCACAAGAGACAGTATGGTCAGGTTCTTCAATAGACTGCCGACCAGCAAACTGGGTGACAGCGCAATGGTTACACAACCTAGGACATCCTCCACCTTCTACGGGCTCCAGAATACCCATAGAAATGCGATGTCTCAAAATGGTAGCAACGCCAGATGACAAATCATGTAAGTATAGTCGTAAGCTGGAATACTTTTTGTTCAAATTTCAATCAACTTTTTAAATTTTTATCCGGCTCGAAGGACCACTGAAGTCATTCATAGAAATATATCAAATATGGATTAGAATTTATATTTCCTGAATATTTAAATGAATATTTTCTTAATAAATCTGTATAAATTTTCTATGTATATTTATTTATCTATATATTATAAATATTTTTAGTTGGTAACACAGTGGACGTGATTCGAGGCTGCGTGCCTAGGGTTCAAGTGGACTCAGTGTGCAACGGTCTAGTAGCTGTTGAAAGAGCCCGCGGACACAGCGACGCGAGGTGCTTTATATGCAACGGTGAAAATTGCAACTCTGCCTTTAAGAGTGCCTTTAAACTGCATTTATTAATAGTATCTATTATTCTTTACTTTGTATTAAGATGAGAGTTACAAACAGTCTTCGTTTCGTTTTGCGGCAACGTTGCATATTGTAACGTTAGCAAATGTTCCATTAATAAACCCATAAGTAATTATAAAGTCATTCATGAATAGCGACAATCCCTTGATATTCCAATTTTTTAAATATCGGAATCCCGACTCAATTAAAAGTCCACCAAAAATACCTTCTACAGATATGACCACGGTCAGAATGAAATATCTAAAAAAATATACAAAGTTCATAATGTAGGTACCTACCCATATATATTTTTAATAATTTAGCTAAATATAATCCTGTTTCAACATTTTGGTACATCTAACCTTTATTATATATGTATTATATATTTCAGTACTACTAACAATATGTTCCGTTTTTTGAACAATCGGTTATATTGTTTTTATAATAGGTAAGGTCCTTTTTTTGAGAAAATTATTTGTATAAATGTATATAGAAATAAAATATTTTTGTGTGTATTTTTATATTTGACAAAAAAAGAAAGATATTTTATTAAAAAAACTGTATTAACATTAATATACGAATTACAAAAGTGCAATTTGTTTTATTAACATAACTAAGCTTCTTGGACCAAATTAATTTTTATTCCCTGCGTTCTTTACACAACCTCATATATGTATTAAACATAACAAATGTACTTATGACAATGCTTTCATACGTCAAACAATTTTTACAGATATGATGAATAGTTGAATACATAAACCTTTTAACTTAACTGCCCTAAAAAAGTCAAAAAAAGGTAATGTTAAACTATTTTTACAATTATAATAATTATTCGTTTTTTTACCTTCACATTAAGTCGCATCCTGGTGAACACAACAGGTTATCACAGTCACTTATTTTCACCTGTTAACTTATGAAAATTATTTTAAAAAATCTTAGATAATACGCTTGTATTTCACGATTGAAATGAAGCATGTGAAATACACATCATTTTAACATTTGGTTTTGTTGTACTCCTAAAAGGTGTGTATGTAAGCACCCATTT
>DVVJ01002164.1:0-10111 GCA_018234505.1 Junonia neildi neildi
ACGTGAGCCGGCGCCTGCACGCCGCGCGCGACCTGCAGCTCGCCGTGCCCGGCTCCTACGTGCCGCACCAGCGCACCTTGCGCATCGCGTCTATTGACACGCACCTGCAGGTGAGCCCCGCACTACATTACTACGCTCTATACTACCCCACACTAATCTAACAAATACAAATACAAATATTCTTTATTGTACACCAAAAAATTAAATAACATACAGAAAGAAAGAGAAATAAACAAACCCTACTGTATTCTTATTCTACTAATCGAATTTTAGTTATTGCGTACATTTTATATAATTTTAATAATTCTACTCTGACAGCTAACTACCCCTCATAGCTCTCATAATTATATACTCCTTTGTTAAAAACCACTATACCGACCAGTCTGAGTTGATTTCACCAGGACTTATACTTTTTGTCCTCTTTCCTTTAGGTGATCAAATCGAAGCAACGGCCTCGTCGCCTCACCATCCAAGGCTCCGACGGGAAGCAGTACATGTTCCTCTTAAAAGGTCACGAGGATTTACGTCAAGACGAAAGGGTGATGCAATTATTTGGACTCGTTAATACCTTACTACAAGTGGACCCCAGCACCAATAGACATGATCTTGCCATTCAGAGATACGCAGTCGTGCCTCTATCTCCCAACTCGGGTCTAATCGGATGGGTTCCACAGTGCGACACGCTGTACAACTTAGTAAGTGACTACAGAGATAAAAAGTCCAATAAGTTGACCTTGACCAAGGAACAGCAGATCATGATGAGCATGGCGTCCGACTATCAGAAATTAATGCTGAAACATAAGGTACGAATAAATGAATCTATAGTTCAATTTAATATTGTATCGTCAAAACATGCCAGCTGTTAATATATTTGTTTTGGTTTCAGGTCGAAGTATTTGAATACACACTATCCCAAACGCCTGGAAATGATCTATCAAGACTTCTCTGGCTAAAGAGCCCCTCCGCCGAAGCTTGGTTTGAGCGTCGTACGAACTACACGCGGTCCTTAGCGGTTATGAGTATGGTGGGCTATATCCTGGGTCTCGGAGATAGACATCCGTCCAACATAATGTTACATAGAGTGACGGGAAAAGTTCTTCATATAGACTTCGGAGACTGCTTCGAAGTTACACAGACGAGGGAAAGGTTCCCAGAGAAGATTCCTTTCAGATTAACGAGAATGCTAATTAATGCTATGGAGGTAACTATAAATATGTAATCAATTTCATTCTCCTATAATAGCTTGTATATGTCCTATTGTTGGACCAACCCTCATGTCCTTACACAGATAAGATAAACCATGGATTTTTTGATATATAAAATACATTAAAATGTCTCTTGGCATATGCAGGATTACTCTATTTTAAATTAAATACATTCAGCACTTGAGATTTCAAGTGTTGAATAATATGTATTTAAAATTTCGGCCGCGGCAGTGCTAGCAATTCCTCTATTATGCAATTTTGACTACTATATTTAATGTCTCATAAATTTGATGTTTGATTTTGTTACAGGTAACTGGAATAGAAGGTACATATCGTTTTACATGCGAATCAGTAATGCACGTTCTGCACAAACATAGAGACAGCGTCATGGCGGTCCTTGAAGCGTTTGTCTATGACCCGCTGCTCAACTGGCGACTCATAGACAACGAGAAACATTCTATAACCGAATCGACCTTCTCATCCGACATAGATTCATCTTACTCTCTACCAAGCAGAAGCCGTAACCATCTGCACTATGAATCATTAGAAATGCCAGCCGAATCTAATCTCAACAAACGCGCTCTAGCGATATTGAATAGAATTAGGGATAAACTAACTGGACGAGACTTCCCACACATAGAAGCAGTGGTCAGTGTGCCCAAACAAGTCGACCTGCTGATCCGAATAGCGACGAACAATGAAAACTTGTGTCAGTGTTATATGGGCTGGTGCCCATTTTGGTGAAAAGTGTCTAATAACGTTTTTGTTCTTGGTACTTCCCCTAAGTGTTGTATAGGTTCCTAGAATATTCATAAGTCATATAAAACATAAGTGTTCTATATAATCTTTTAACAGTTGATATTCTCGAACTATGTCATGACTGATTTTCTTGGTGGCTATGAATGGTGGTTATATTAATTTTGTTTGATTACAACTTATGAACATTTGAGTTGTTCGTGTCTTCGATTTATTTATACCCACTGACTATTTTATAAATATAAATATTTCATAATAAGAGAGATATTATAGATTCAAAGGTATTAAAGCTTCTTTTTTATTTAGTCCTTTATTACAAATGATAATTGTCAATTCAGCTTTTACTGTATTATGCATTAACTCTAAACTTTACATATTTGTATCACACCGGTTAACAGAAAGTTTAAGGATAAAATACTTCAGATGTCTTTTAATAGTTCAAATAGTCTTGGTTGTTTTGCCTGGAAAGTTTTCCGAGAGTTTTAAAAATTGACATTTGAGAGCAGATCAAAAGTTATAATTTTGACACCTTTTCTCCAAATCTCTACTGTGTCACTTGATATCTTCACTGTTTTCCTAAAATCTAATTTCCATACTTAGTCTATGAACAAAAGTCTATAACTAGATAGGTTAACAGTATTTGTCAGTATGCGCCCACGATCTCGTTCGTTCGATTCGCTTCCGCTCGTATAAAACATACGTCTTTAAAGTGTAATAACAAGAACTGAAGAGAAACCCTTTTTATTCGTGCTATCGTTCCTTAAATGTAATATCACCAATTTTCAAAACATTCGAAATATTTTCCAGGAAAATTTGACCTATAATGAATAGCACCAAAAGAATGCTATATGTTGTACTTGTATTATATCAAAAACCCGCTATATGGGAAGTCCTTACTACATTTTTGTTATGAACACCAATCTGAACTGAGAAATTGTTTGCCATTTTAGATATCTACTTTTTTGTTAATCTTATATAACGGTCTCAGTAATTGATGATTGAAAATGTGTCGTTTTGATTATTTAATGTTTTCTAAGTTTTTGTGCTAAAAGTATGTATTTCGAAAAATAAAAATCAAAAGTTATCTCAATACAGTGCAGTATCGTTCCGCAAAATAAAAGGCTCAGTCATTGTTGCTCAGGGCTCGATTCACTGCTCTACTGCGAATTAACAGTAGCGCGACGCGGTGGTTTTAAGTGACCATTTTCAAGCGCAAGTACGTTATCTACGTAATTATAAGACATAAGATTAATGAAAAATAGTCATCAATATCGTAAATACCTAACTATTTATTCAAAATAAAATAAAATACTGAAACATTAATGTAAAATTTGTTTCAACGTATAAGAAAACTATATTAAATAAAAAAATGCTTTTTATTTTTATTAAGTGTATAAGTATTATTTTATTATAAGACACGTTTTTAAAACATATGTAAGAGCTTTATTACATGCAAATAAAAAATAAACAAAATATTAAATAAAAAAATGTATTTTACTTTCTATACAGAGTAGTTTATTAACCAATAATATTGTCTAATTTGTAACTGACGAATGAGAGTGGTAGCAATTCGGATAGCTTCGTACACAAGACCTTGTCCAAAGTGGGTTTGCTTAGATAAATTTCTATGTCACCGTTTGAACTACAGAACTCGCTCAGAACTTGTCTACACACTCCGCAGGGTGCTGTGAAACTGTCCTTTTGATGAGCAACCACTGCCACCGTCTTGAACTTTAAATACCCGTCACAAACAGCCTTCGGCACGGCAGCTCGTTCTGCGCAGATGCAAGGCGTTAGCGTCGAGTTTTCTACGTTACATCCTGTGTACACTTTAGAATCCTCCTCCGTGAGAATTGCAGCACCCACAGCGAAATTGGAGTACGGGCAGTAGGCTCGTTTTCGTATCTCCGCTGCATCTCGTAACAATTTTTGTTCTACATCGCCTGTAATCAAAATATTATTTAATTGAATAACAATGTTTTAATCAAGACTAATCTTGATAAGGTAGTTGACGTTTTGAAGTTTCCGTATGATATGAGTCTATTGAGTATTATTCATTTCCTTTATTCATTAATTTTAGATTAATATTTCTTTCAATCGCTCACTTAAATACCTGTGAAATCAGCGTAAACTCTACATGAAATTTTGCAATTTATTTACCAATAGATCCGGAATCTAGGTCAATGCGTAACAGTAAGAACGAATAAAAATAGATTTCCTTTATAATTTAGCGCAATCATTGCGAGCTCATAGTGATCGTAATATTTAGGTAATATATAAGAGATAAATTAAACAAGATTTTCAACATGAAAATAAAACTTTATACAAAATAATTTGAGACAAACTTACCCAAGGAGCTGAAATCCACAATTTTATATTTATCCATCGGCGCGCAATTATGATCGTAATTTTAAAGTGCGTTGTAAAATGTAGAGGCGTCCAACTCTCTAGCGGTCACCGGTCAACTGATGTTTGATTATCACTAACGATTGTTGATTAAATACTCGGACTTTAATAATTGAAAGTATGTATTTTGTGAACTCATGAGCAGTGACTATTGATACACAATAGGCGTAATGTTTTTATTGATTAAATGTAATTTTTTTTTGCTTGTATAAATTCATTCGTTTCAGTGATAAAAATAGACCGACAGTCAAAAACTAAAACAGCGTATTTGTTGATTTTAACTTAAAATTATCTAACATAAAAGTGGAAATAAAGGTATATTTATAAGAAAAATAGGTCAATATAATAAGTATACCTAAATCATATTTGTTTGCATTATGTATGGGTAACATGCTTATTACTCAATTGTCTTAAAACAAAGCTGTAACCGTCTAAAGTGAGAGGAATCTATTGACTCTTGAGAGACAAGTTACTGACCTATACGAACATGAGAAATAGATAGTAAATATAACTCCGTTGTTCTAAAAATTTAAAGAACCTTGAATAATTTTAAAAAGATGAGTAATTTTCGTAAAGGTGACAGAGGTCGATAGATCTTATGAACTGCATTCTTTCGGATTGCCGATTATGAAAAACAACAATCGGAAGCAATTTTATCATGTAGGTATCCTATAATTATGTCAAGTGAAAGTCAAGGCGGCAGAATTGAAGTAAGTAGCAGTATGTCCTTGTTCAATGTCCATTTACTAAGTATTTCCTTACCGACTACGAGAAGAAATTCAAAGGCCTCTACTAGCGCATGAGGCAAATACCTCTATTATTTTTTATTATTGTGTTCGTTTTTTAATTCAATATGTGCATATCCTAACCGATTCATTGTCTCTTTGGAATTTCGTTCAGATGTACTCTTTACCGCGTAGTACAAGTTTTGATAGTTTTGAATAACGACATTTTCGCTCGGTATTCTTCCATACATTGATTTATACTTTTATAGGGTAGATTATGTTTTTAAATTAAAATAAAATTAGTTAAATCGATTCATGATGGGCGAGGGTATCTGGAAACTTACACCGAATACATAAACAAATCGAGAATTTCTCCTTTTTAAAGTCAGTTAAAATAATAGATTGATTTATTACTGCATCGACGTCTGACGTCTGAGGCGTTCGAAGGTAACAGTACGAAAAAAATAAAACAAACGTTACCCGATTGACCTTACATTTATTTTATACAACAAATGCTTAACATAAACACAAGAACACATTTAAAATTAATTACATATTATGATTATATGAAGTACCTATATTGTTAGAAGAAATGATGTGCTGCATGAATATAAGTTCTTTATCACATTGATAAAGGGTTTTATATTGATATTCATTAGATAGGTTTACCGTAGTTATTGAATTAAACATTATTACACAGGTATGTTTATCTGAATTGATAGAAAGGAAAAAAGAAATGTAACTTATTTATATTAGACTAAATGTTCCTTTAAAATTTAGAAATTGCTAATGAACTAAGTACATTTTGAAATAATGATTTCATAGCACCGTACATATATCTAAAATTGTCCGACTATTGGAATTAAACTCGAAATTATAAAATGAAAATCATGTTTACGCCTATATTATTCAATTATAGATACATATACATAGGTATGTATGTATGGACATAGCTATTAAAGCTTATCTGACAAACTTATTGAAACCGTTTTGTTGAAAGGATGCGCATCCATATAAAGGCCCTTTTCCGGTGTCTGGCTATTAGGGTTCTTTTTATTCGTTTTTTGAAGGCTAACGAACAGATCTGTTTCTGTTTGTTATATTTGATACTTTAGATCACAATAGGTACACAATTATATGACCGCCAAATTTCAAAATATTGGATTATCTCAAGATTACTTATTCCCAAAGGTAGGTGAAGAGAACAAATCGGACATAAAAATATTGATAATCTTATCATTATTAAATATGTCATAATAAGATAATTAAACGAAACAATAATTAATCCTAGTAACATTAAAATATGTACTGTTTCTAACCGAAATCGATTCATATTCGCCCATCATTCTAGAAAATTTACAAGTTCAACATATTTTTAGCTCCTTGTAAACAAAGGATTAAAAATAATTGGTTACATCCTAAAATGATTTTAAAAATAATACTTTTTAGATATTCATTTGTTACGTCAAGAAAAAAATCTCTAATTTTGGTGTAGGGTTTTTTACCACACTCAAACTCGCAGCAAAATAATAATTCGTGTCGTGACAAAATTGTAAATCCGTATCGAATTACGCAACCCGAACAATTATCCTGTTTTCCTCGCAAGCCAGATGTTCAATTGACACTAATTGTAGCACCGCTTATCTCCCACCAGTCTCCGTTAAATATGCGAAGGCCATAGTATGTCGTTTGATTAAAATTTTTGGAAGTAATAAAATTTTTAGTCTTTTTTTTTTGACGCAGGGTAAATCTTCATAGATACCCGACTCCTGGGGGGATGTGAGATTGCACTCACTAAAATCCCCTGCGATGGCCGCCACAGCACGGAAAACGAAGAGGCTACGGGATCGCTTTCGCAGCACGTCCGCGACCTCTCCCGTGCGTGAAAATTAAAAGTCTTATCGGACGATTTTTGTATTTCGATACTACACCGATATACACCAGGAGAAAAATTTCATCGGCACACGGTGGTGGCCAACTATCGGGGCGTAGCTATAGAATGTGTAAGCGATCCCGTGGCGCCCAACGAGGGCGATGAGGGTACCGCTGGGTTTTAGTGGGTAATCTGGAGCGTGCTTTTCCTCCAGGAGTCCCACATTTCATTGGGTGGTATGCGTTAGTGCATCCCTCAGCGTTAAAAAAAGGAGAAGAATTTTATATGCCACGAATTAAAAAACAAAAAGAAATATATAAAAAACATATTAGCGTACTTTCGTGTATTTGTCGTCAAACGGTTGGAATATTCGATTGTGAAAGCAAATGCAATTTCCAAGGAACGTTAAAAATTTAGACTAACTATTAGATTTATAGAAAATTGCATATTTTGTAAAATTGTTGGGATTATTTTAAGAGTAATTAATTTAATTTGTTAAAGTTTTGTACAAAATATTTAACTAAATAGAGAAATAACTTTAATGTTTATTTATCCTCAATGTACATACCTACCTATTTTTATCCGTTAGATATTAATAATAAATATAATCTACATTCTTATTCCCTGGAAAGTTCATATAAGTGATTCAATTGACTGCTTGCTTCTGGTTTAAATATCTATTTTAAGCCATAAGAAGCAGACTATAAGTAGTATTATTATGACGATAGAACTACATTTTATTAGACTCAAATGAACGCCGATATTGCTGATTTTAAAAGGGACTAAATATGGATTATAAAAAAATAAAAATAAACTGAACCGTTTAACAAATTAATAAAAAAATGTCTTTTAACATATAGGTACCTACTACAAATAACATAAAATTAAAGAAATCATATTTACAAAAGAAGTAAATATTTTTTACTTATAGTAATATAGACAATCCAATTGAATAAATCACATATTATTTATTTTATAATAAACAGTTGAAGATTAACCTAGAACTTAACATTTTTCTAAAAATAGGACATAGTTATACATAACTAAGTTTTGGGTTATTCGACAATTTAATTTAATGTTGGTTAATATTATCGCCGAGAAGCAAGGAAAGCTACTAAAGATCTGTTTTTCTGCAGTCAAAACTTAGCCCAATCAATAGAGAGTATTTTGATTGTGGCATTTTTGGTTCCGGAAGAACGAAGAGTTAATTGCATAATATACATCGTGTGCTAGCATTAGCAGTGAAATAATTATTTGTTACCTAGTACTAGGTAAAAATTAAATGCAAAGTTATTTTCACATGTCTACAACAATTTTTTGTTTGGTAATTCGTAAACATATGTACTTATATAGCCTTTTAATCGAAAATAAGAACAATAATATGTACCTAGATAGAATTACATGCAAAGATGCATTTATGGAGCGCATATTACGTATCATTTAAAATTAAACTAACCGAAATCTTAAATTCTATTATAGGACTTTATATACTTGTATATATTTGTTAATATATCTATAAGTTGCTTACACAATCATGTTAAGCCTTATGGATTAAGACTAGATGAAGGATCATAAAATGTTGATGTTTCTTGACTTCATAATGTTTAAATCTTCAAAATTCTTAAAAGGACATGCAAATAACTAAGAGGTTGTTTTCTAGTAGTTGCCTTTTTAAATGTTTTCCATTATTCACGTTTCCATTATTTTTAGAAACATTTTTAAAATTAGCTCTTGATTCTTGGGTGTAATATTTAATTATCTCAAATTTTATTAAAAATTTAGCATCTGCTTAATATATCATCATTTTTATAAATCTTGTAAACAAGCGAGTTATTTATTAGAGGTATTCCCAACCATGAAACAACATTACCAGAATGGACACCACCCCACATAGCACTGACAAAGATTCTCATTACTTGTTGCTTGCTGGATTAATAAATCAACTTGCTTCTGAACAGAAACACTCGCGTCATCAATATGGGTAAAGTCCCTTCCAGTTAATTTATCCCTAACTCTGTTAACAATAGCTAGAGCTCGTTTATTGAGGTTTGTTTCAGCGGGTGGGTCTACATCATTGATGGCCACTGCTCGGCTCCTACTGGGTTGAGGAGATGCGGCATCAGAGGACGAACACACGTCTGCGTCGTTTCTGGATCTTCGACCAGCGTCTATGAGCCTCCAGTTTAGTAAGGGATCGTATACGAAGGCTTCGAGTACCGCCATCACGCTATCTTTGTGACGATGTAGTACTTCCATCACAGATTCACATGTGCGACGATACGTGCCTTCGATGCCAGTCACCTGTTCAATAAAATAAGTAATGATGTAAAAGAAGTCATGAGAATAGGGAAGATATTTATGTTCTATGTTCTACTACACTTTATGATAACAAGTTTAGGATTTAGCCAAAATATCAAGTCATTAAAGGTACAAGAAAATATTACCGTCTGAGCTTACAAAATATGTTTTGGATATTTAAAAAATTAAATAATGCTTTTTTTAAGCCCATTTGGATAAATCGATAATTTCTTTCATTTCAGTGTTACCATCAATGTATAAAACAAACAACAGAACTTTTTTACTTTTCGTTTGTAATTTTTATACCATCAAATAAAACAAATAGATACCCACCTCCATAGCATTAATAAGCATCCTTGTCAGCCTGAACGGTATCTTCTCCGGGAATTTGTCCCTAGTGACGGCCACTTCAAAGCAATCACCGAAGTCAATATGCAGGAACTTTCCAGTAACTCTGTCCAGCATGATATTTGAAGGATGTCGGTCTCCCAGACCTAGGATGTAGCCTACCATGCTCATTACTGCGAGAGAACGGGTGTAGTTTGTACGACGTTCGAACCATACTTCTGATGATGGACTCTTAAGCCATAATAATTTTGCTAGATCGTCTCCAGCTGTGTGCTCGAGAGCATGTTCGAAAACTTCCACCTAAAACAAAGGGAGAATTTGGTATATTTAGGGAGTTATGAAAAAAAAAATCATAAGCAAATTATTAGGACAAACCTTTTGCATCAACATCAACTTTTCCAAATCAGACGCCATCCTTTGCATGATCCGGTGTTCAATATTCAGTAAAATCTTCCTCTTATCTCTGTAATCTCTTATCAAGGAGTGCAGAGTATCACAGT
>DVVJ01002165.1:0-10110 GCA_018234505.1 Junonia neildi neildi
GTTGGGACCTCAGCATGAGTTCTAGTTATGGAGGTTTCTCACTTATCCAGGTCCCACTTAACCAAGTTTCACTGTATTATAAAATTGGTTACTGAAAACGCATTAAAATAAAATCTTTCATCGTCTTTATTTTACTTCTATTAAAAAGCTTTCGTTTTAAAAACGTTCGTTAAGGCACAACTACTTGTAAATTAAATCCAATAATACATTCCATAATATCAATTCAGGAGTATTAATATAGGCATTAAGGTAGACTGTTCTACTATGAGAAATGCTATAAGGTGGTAACGCAAGAAATAATGTGCCAAAGTAAAATGACAAATATATCAGTTCTGTCACGTTGTTTACCTCTATTTGTTATGCAGGTAATTCGCAGCAGGATTTCCGCCGAGATTATGTTTATATATCATATGTATTTGACGATACCGCGAACATTATTCTGCAGGCCTCTTAGACCTGTCATAGAGTAGATAATATAATTCTCAGATACTCCGGTTTTACATAACAAACTTGACCTATACTTATATAAATTTTACTAACCCGAGATCCCATCGCTCGATTCTGCTACTATTCTTTATACCTACTAAAATCTTTTATGAATATAAGGTTTCATTAAACAGATGCCTACCTAATAGGTAACATAAATGGTAGGTGCTTTAGATGTTCATAAGAAAGATAATTAAATTTCTAAAATTAAATCATCCTACATATTTTAATTACTCTGTTTTGAAAACAAGAAACGAATTGGTTTTCGATTGTATCTTATTATTGAATAATAGAAAGTGAAGTTGAAAGATTTTTCAGTAGCCTAATTACTTATTGAAATTAGTTGTTTGTCGTCTTTTCCAGTATATCTCCAAAATAACTCGCACATTTAAGTTACTGCTGTACTATAATAATTATTCAAAACACTTTTGCAATTCGGTTTAAATATGGCACATCTACATTTACAATTTCTTTAATAATCTTTGATTAAAACGCGGTCTGTACTGGAGTACATACGATGTTCCTCGCTTTTATGGTAATTGTTCGGAACGGAGTCGTGTTGAGCGCAGATGTTGCCATCTTTGTTACAACTTAACCCCTTACCTTATCGAACTGTTGTTCAGTTTTTCTCTAGTGCCTTTCAAGATTTATAGAGCTCTCGTTCCGCGACTTGTTTATCGCGAACGCTTAGTTTTTATTTATGGTTTTGACGTTACATACCTATATGCTATATGATTATCCTTATATTTATAGGTACGACTAAAAAAAATTAGTTTAAAACTTTACATAAGTGTGTCATATTATACTTACTTTATTTATATTATTTTCAAATATTTATTTTGTACATTATGTAGATCTAGGTCCAAGATGGCGCAGTATCAAAAAACCACAAAAAACAGCCAAGAGATTTTATGTGTAGCAATGATATCAACGAATGGATGTATAGATAGACAGTAAACGTAACACAGCCTGTACATATCCCACAGTTGGGCATAGGCCTCTTCTCCTATTAGGGAGAAGGTTATGGAGCTTAATCCACCACGCTGCTCCACTGCGGATTGGTGGATAGATAGACAGACACCGTAGATTTAATAAATAATGTTTATTAGCTCACTTTTCAATAAATTTTGAATTAATTTAGTAGAGGTCGTCTGTGTGTCTGTGTGTATCTTTGTATGTGTTTAGTTTTATGTTTTTAGTTTCATTTTATAAAATTTAACGTATTACATACAAAATGTATAAAAAATACCTTTATGAATCCTATAAACATTAAGTTACCACAAACACCTGCGTTCACTGTATATGTATATTAGTAAAAATGTATATACTCGTAGATTTATTTAGTTTAATAACTATCATACGAACGAAGGCACGACATCAAACTACCTTCAAAAGCTTGTCTTTGCAACGGAGGGGAAAATTAAGTTATCGGATAACAGCTCTCGCATATTTACGTAGTAGAATTAGATATGTGTCTATCATTATATTAAAATATTATATGCTGTGCCTAAACATGATAATTATAGAATTTTTTTGGTTTTGTTTTTAACGTTTCCTCTGCCTAAAAATATTATTTACCTATTTTTTATTCATTAAAACGTGATTGAGGTGAAAATATTTCATATTTTCTAAATATCTCATAAAATATATCGCGTCCTGAAAAGGCTGTCGCTCCTCTAAGCTCCTTCTATATTTTTTATTTTTATTTTTATATTGTATGAAATGGCTTTTAAAAGAGTAACAGTCGAGTTTCTTGCTGGTTCTTCTCGGCTTGGCTCTACATTCCGAATCGGCGGTAGATTCAAAAAAATGACATGTAAATTGACGTCTCAAAAGAGCTCCAGCAGCCTTTTGAATAAATATATTTTCTTTCTTTTTCCTTCTATTTGACCAAAAGACCTAGAAATAAGTGCATACCAACTAGTTGACGAAATCGTGTAAAAACAAGACGGATTACATCAAAATTACTTACCTAAATGCGTATGGTATTTATTTAAGATTTAAGATTTTAATTTAAGATTTAGAAGTTATTTAAGATTTTAAGTTACCTGCATCTTGCATTATCACATCTCATCTTATCAACTATAAAATAAATTTGTCTAAAGCCATCGTGGCTTAGGCAAATTTAGAAGTTACACAGCCCATTTTCAATCCACGACATAAATGTATCCTACCATAAGTTGCGATAAGCGTCGAAATAAATAAAGACAAAGCAGGAAGTATAACTGCCATAATATCATAAATATTAAAGTATGTTTTTTTGTTATCCCGCCACTGATTTCGGCCCTGAAACTCATTACTTAGTGAGAAGTAATAAATTTCTAAATGCGAAATCGTGGCCGACAAGTTACATAAATACAACATACTAAAGTTTTGCTTTGTTTTCTGTTCTTTCTCTGGACAGTGTTCTTTCTGTATTAACAATATACTTACCCCATGACATTGACTAACTGATGATTGGTTAAGACGTTAAGTCATTTTATTGTTGGCATTTGACGAATCCTTCTAACTTATTATTTTGGCAATTACTAAAAATTAACCGTAACTATAAGTTAGTATTTGTTGAAATGAAGCATTACGTGAGCAAGATATCTAACAAAAATCTGTATCTACTTTTTTCATGTACATATAACAATTGATACGAGTTTGTGTACATAAATTGAATTTTCAATATAAGGCACTCGTATCTCTTACAAAGCCTTAGTAGGTAAATAGAGAGTAAGACCTTAGGTACAGAACTCTGCATCGAAGTCTGTCCCCTAACAGAGACTTTTGTTGAATGATGTTCTTTTAACTGCAAGGCTTCGTTTCCATAGCTTAGTTAATATATTTTTTGTTCTTTATTTTTTTCTGTAAAGTTGATAGTTTTATTTCGAAGACTTTTCCACGTTTTTCTACGTTCTTTTTTCTTACTATTTTAAAAATTTGTAATGTTTTTTTTAACTACTTGATATATAAACTTATATGATTCCAGTTCAAAACATTATAACTGGTGATTTCTGAAGCCTTTGAAGATTGGTAAACTTTATGAGTAGGTACATAAAATGTCTTGTTTATTTCGTACAACCAGCATTCAAGCACTAGAATACTATATAAAACGTGTTTCTGCGTTAGGTATGTATCTAATCTGGTAGGCTCGAAAAAGTTTTATAATAAATTTTAAATGAGGCTTCTAGTATGGATCACCTAAAATGTAATCGTGGCCAACGTAATAAAATAAAATAATCTTTAAAAATAATTAAAAATAATAGATTTTTAATTCACATTAAAAAATATATTATTTTTCAATAACCTTGTTTTTTACACTTGGTAGGATGTACTGCTATTGAGCAGTATAACTATTGCTGCGGCCGCTAGCTATGTATTATAAAATTAACCTTATTTAACGTAAAAAAAAACATCAAACAAAAACATTCAAGCATTATGAGTTTTCTCTTGACATGGAAAAGGGCAATGGAAACAGAACGATTGCTTCTAATACTTACCGCAAATATTTCGACGTCTATGAGACAAACCTCATACAAACTCGAGGGTGGATCAAGCGGGGTGACTTAAGGCTCCCTTTAGCAAGACAATACCAAACCTATTAGACCCTTAGCAATTAACATAACGTCTCTATTACAGGGGAGTAAGGTTGAAATTAGAACTTGTAAGAGTCAAGTAATTTGGTTATACACTTGAAATATGATAATCGCCTCGTCTGATGATGGTATTCATAGTTTGCGAGGAAAGTCGGAAGCCCTAGATGTTTAGGGGAAAATTACAGCACTTTTTTCGCTTTGGAATATAACGAAGATGTTAAAGAAATGCAAAGCACTGAGCAATATTGTGAAATACAAGTGCGAAATCAGAATTTTTGGTGTTGATATATGTAGATTTCATTAACTACTATCCTTAGACTGACGTTAACAGGCTTATTTGACAATTCCGAGCGCTGACCAAAAATGCATGGTGTACGGTTAAACCCGCCAGGGATTTTGTTACACCAATAGCATAACTAATTAAAATGTAACAATAAACGTTCATTATATATAAATAAATAAATAAATAAATGGACTTTCAAATTTTTCCGCTGAATTAAAAATGTTGTTACTAAACAATGTATAACTTTTATTGAAAATATTTCAAAAATATAATATTTAGTGATTTTTTTTTAAGGATTATACTCTGAATATTTAATAGTTACACTGTACCATTTTATAAAATACTCAATAGAGAAAATAAATATGGCGCATATTTACTTGACTGCTACACTTTTTCATATATTTCTATTGAAACACCGAACTACTACACCGATCTTAATTAAAAAATAAGTATATTTTATAAGCTTACGAGTTAAGAATCCTATTCTCAGAATGTATCCTTACAAAGAAAAAATAGAATTTTTAAATAAATAATATGGACTACATAAAAAATATATACACATAAATTGAGAGTTTCTTTTTTGTCGTATTAAATTTTTCGATTATTACATATTATAATATAACTGTTTTTAACTTATTTTCACTTTTTTAAAATTCCGTATTAATTCCTTAAATTCCGTATACAAAATCTAGTTACTAAAATCCCAAATCAAACAGATGTTAAAAGCTAAAAGTTATACCAAAACACCTTCCACCATTAATCGCGAAGTTAAACGGGCGAAAGTTAAGAAGTCGTAGAATCCAACTAAGGTGCCATAAATTACCCGACGCTCTCAGACTGCCCGTGAATGGCCCACACTGTTCTGTCAGTTCAGACAAAGCTTCACTGCGATTAACCGTACATTTACTTACTGTTTAAGAATGCCTGTTCATGACACGACATTTAATTAAGCATAATTTAGTTATGAATATGGTTTGTTTACATGATTATTTTCCTTTAATTGCTAGTTTATAATAGTAAAAAATTTAAAGTCATTATTGATTGTTTTTTACTGACGTCAAAAAGGAATATATTGTATAATATGTTACTTATGTTGGATGCATGTCTATATATTAACCATTTCTGGAGTGATTTCAATAATTATATTTTTAATCAATATTAATGATAGAAATGTTATCAAATACAATTTTTATCAATATAAAACTGTTCTGTCAGTCCAGACAAAGCTTCACTGTGATTAACTGTACATTTACTTACTGTTTAAGAGTGCCTGTACATGATACGACGATTAAGACATGACTTGGTTATGAATATGGAACCTCCATATTTTATTGCTGTTTACATGATTGTTTAATAAGATTCTTTGACAATTGTTTTCATCGATTTGAAAACATCGTGAGGAAACCTGCATGTGCCGGTAGAAATTCTGACACATGTATATCCACCAATCCGCAGTCGAGCAGCAAAGTGGATTAAGCTCCTCCTTCCTTCTCCCTATATAGGAGAAGAGGCCTATACCCAGCAGTGGAATATGTACAGGCTATGTTACGTTACCAAGTATAGAAAAAAAAATTTAGAGTCATAAATGACAAATTTGTTTTTTATCGACCTCAAAAAGGAAAATGACATATTGTATTTATTATATTACTTATTTATGTTCATGTCTAACCATTTTCGAACTGATTTCAATTATTATATTTTTAATAATGACAGTGTTGGCGCATTGGTCACTGCAACTGATTGAAGCGCTAAGGGTCGCGGTTCGATCCCTGCTAATGACAGACATCTGTATTGGCCATATGGGTGTCTGTCGTGGCCTGGATGTTTGTGTTTGTGTTGTGTGTGTTATCCGGTGCCCTGACACAAGATCCAATGATCTTATTGGGGGACCGTTGAGTGTGTATTATTTATTTTAATCAATAGTAATGATAAAATGATATGGATATAAAACTGTTCTGTCAGTTCAGACAAAGCTTCACTGCGATTAACCGGCGTACATTTACTTACTGATTAACGTTGTCTGTTCATGACACGACAATTATGACATGCTTTTGTTGTTCATGCTTTACATGATTTTATGCTGAGTTTACATTATATAATCAGAGTCGTGACCGATCAGTAATGATAACATATGAAATTATTTCAAAAAAGGATTGTACAGTTACCCACAAATGTGTGTCCATAAGAGAAATCTTATCACTTATTTGGTTTGTTTCTTTGTTTGATAGTACTTCCAAGTGGCTCTTATTAAAAATACCTGAGTATATTTTATAGTATTTCAGTATTTACCTTTGATTATGTTTACTGAAAATAATAGAGTTGTTAAAAACGTTGTCGTTGTCGTGCCGTCAACATCGAAGCTTTAACTATAAACTTTTGCACACCGTTTCGCATAGTGATTGCATTGTGACATTATTTTGCTTGACACGAGCTGAAGTTTTAATAAATTACTGTGGGTGACATGTACTTTTAATATGTCATAAGGCATACATTGGTGTCGTGAAATTGATGATAATAAAAAATCAGAAAAAATTAAACGGTTTTATCTTATGTGCACTGAAAACTAGAAAATAATTATAACAATTAGGTATTTTGAACTTCTAGTTCAGAAATATATATTTTAGTACTAGGCAGAATAGCTTTTAGGTATATTAGACTAAATTAAAAACGTGGGACCCATTGCTGTAATGTTTTCTTCTATACTAAGTGTGGATTGCATTAACTTACTATAATCGTAACTGGAGATTTTGACAATCAGTAACTAGCCGTGGCGGCTTCACCAGCAAACGCCGAGCTTATGATATACCAAAGTATAAAGATATTATGCTTTGCCATAGGTAGGATTTCAGAGGGATTTTTATTTTCTAGTTTTTAGTATTCAACGGAAATGCCTACCGAATATTCCTCATTCTACTTAATTAATTTAGTGCATCATTATTACGTGTTTTTTACTCGATAATTTATTACAATCTAATTCCTCAATACATAGGCCTTCCAGAGACTTGACTCAACTTGGTTTTTTTATTTATTGTTTCCATGTTGTTCCCACGAGTAGTGGACATTTTACTGGTCGACCCCCCAGAGGTCCAGCAGAGGAGCAAGGCGTCCAATCATGAGGGGAAAATACTTGTGACTGTGAAAATGTAGTTGGATGAGCCCGCTTTTAAATTAATAGTAGTGTATTATAAATTTTATAAATTAAATTAAATAGATTACATATCCCAATAGTATCCAATTTTTATGTTGCATTTTAATGTATACTAATAATACTTCAATGCGAAAAATTAAGAATATCGAAGATGGGGAAAGGCCAGTTAACTTTCGAAAAAATCTATCAGTGTATCAATTAAACTACGGTTATAAGTTCGGTACGGTTTTAAATAATTTAAAACATACAGAACTAGGAACAGAGATATTACAAGACAATTCGGAAAAATAAGGCTTAAAGATTATTGATATTAGTATAAAAAATTACCAAACCATTTAGTATCAGAGCATTCATACTTATGCATATTTTAGTTAATTTTAAGACTGTTTTGTCGCATCTCCAATGGCGAGATTTACATCAAAGCAATAAATTGGCGAGCAGGTGGTTCGAGTTTATCACTCGAGCCCCAAATTCCCCCGAATTCCCCTTATTTGCAGATGAAGCGCCTCATAATTACCTACTTACATGGAAACAAAGTGTTATTGTTCTATTTAAAATTACGTTCGGTAGGCGGGGAGCGCGGGGTTAATTAAACCCTTTTGTTTTAGAATTATTATTTTTAATTTAAAGGGCGATTTGTATGGAGGCATGTTTTTCATTAAGATCCTGTTGTTTATTTTGTTTGTCTTTTTTTATGTTCTTTTAGCTTCATTTGTGATTGTGTATGTAAATAAATTTTGAGTTCCAATTTCAAAGTTTGCACAGCGTTTGCAAAAACATCATTATCAGTCTAATGTTTTAATGGGTATCTTGTAACGAATAGTGATGTATGAATTTTGTTTTCTAAATGAAAAAAAAAATGCCATGCTGTTAATCAATTAACAAATTCAGATAAATGTAAATCTTAGTTAGTCATAGCACTCAATTCAAGTGTACCTACATATTATTCTAAATAACATTGTTACATAATGGGAACGGAAGGAACAAATGTTTCAAATATCAATATATTTCGAATGTTTTAAGCTAAACAGTTATTTATTGAATGAAAATTATTATACAGTATTTTATTGCTGGAATAATAATAATTTCTACTATATTATTATAAATACATCTATTTACCTTATTTATGAATCTGTATATACTTATATTATTATTATAAAAAGGCAAGATTTATTATGTATGTTTGTAAGTATGTAATGTTTAAACTAAACAACTACTGGATCTATTTAAAAAATTCTTTCACTGTTAGAATGCCACCCTATTCCTGATAAACATACACTATATTTTAAGTATTGTACATAGATAACTTTTAGCTTTGCTTAATAAAGCCGGAGTGGAATTATATAAAGGTGTAAATTTTTATTCTTCATTGAAATATAGGTCCCATTTTATATTAAAATGAGAAACAGGACTAATCACAGCAAACTATAGAATAGCTAAAGCGATTGGGCTTACTTTGATCTTAAAATATTTGTGGAAAAATGAGCAATGGAAAATACCGGAAACGATAAATATGTATTGAAGGCCATAGCAATAGTTCTACCCTAATAGATCCTCAGATAGCGAGCAACAAAAAGTGCAAAGATCATTTAAAACAGGAAACCTTACAAGAATCAGAGCACGAATCAAAGAGTCTTAATGGATAGAAAATGGATAGTGGGGGAAAAACATGGGAGTCAATTTTGCATCGTCAATACTGTGGATATAGTCGGACTGGAATAGATAGGGTAGTTTTGTACTGTTGTATATTTTTTTTTCATGGGATAGGGCGGCAAACGAGCTAACAGATGACCTGATGGACATTTGCAACACCAAATGAGCTACAAAATGCGTTGCTGGCCTTTTAGGGGGAATGGAATTAATGGGGAAGAGGTGGGGAATTGGGCCTCCGGTACCCTCACTTACGCGGCGAAACACGACGCAGGCGTCATTTTATGCCGGTTTTCTGTGAGTCCGTGGTATCACTCCGGTCGAGCCGGCCCATTCGTGCAAATGCATGGCTTTGGTGTCTCAAATGTCTATGGGCGACAGCGTTCACTTTCCATCAGGTGATCTGTCAGCTCGTTTGCCGCCCTGTCCCATAAAAAAAAATATTCTTATTTTTTTTTCTAGACTTACTTGAAACAATATAGCACCATCCCGATCCCTATATCTATGTACAGTCGAGTTGGCCTTTGGAAGGCGGCCAAGCGCCCGCAGCTAGGGATGAAATTTAATACGCCACTGAATATTTATTTATGTTAATACTTAATGATTTATCCGCGCTTTCTTCAGCTAATGATCCCGTGCGAGGTTATATCGATCATGTTATCGTGTATTTGGAACGGCTTTGAGTATGAAGTTTGTAATAGCTTTGTTTTTATCGTAATATCATGAGTGACTTATGAAAGAATTAATTTTCGGTTTCTGTCTGCTATTTTGATCGACTACAGAAAGGGGTAGGTACCCAGTTTTACTGTATTGTTATACAGGGTCAATACGGACCATGGGTACTAATTGAAACTACGTATATTATTCCTGTTCAGAAACACTTCGAACCAGTAGAAAAATAAATACTATGAAAAATAATAATATACGAAATATACGAAAATAATATATGAAAAAAATAATAT
>DVVJ01002166.1:0-10105 GCA_018234505.1 Junonia neildi neildi
AATCAGCTAACTAGTTGGACGTTGAGTGACGTTTGTTTAATCAACGTTCGGCCTAGTGATTCAATTGAATGTCGTCATTCAATAAACGCGCTAGTGATTCAATTGAATAGCGGATTCAACAAGATGACTGCGACATATATATCATATGTATATGCGAAATTCCAGTTTTCTGGAAAGCTTACTATTTTGTACGGTACTTATCGCTTAATAAGGTAACAGGGCTGGAATTTCATAGAATCGATTTTTATTGGATAAAGATGAAGGAATACGAAAATACCTAATACAAATGTATTAGGTATGTTCGTATTCCTTACGAAAATACCTAATACAAATGTATTAGGTATGTTCGTATTCCTTCACTATACTTACATTATTCTTGACTCACATAGGCTATATTTTAAGTTCATATACCCTATATACCTACTTATAGCTTTTGTTTTGTCTTTTAGGATTCGTTTTGAATTATTTACATCAATTCAATAAAGATAAAGTAAACTAACTTAAAAATTTTATTCTTAATAATTGATGGCAAGGTAAAATCGTCGTACTGCCGTGAGAATTTCGACAATTAAAGAAAACATTAACATTTACACCTAAGATCTTTTTTTTTATCACTTAATAACAACAACCATTTATAACAAAAGTGAATAAACTTTGTATATTTTTTGAATTATTCTGTATTTATATTAAAGTAGCAATCGGCATTAAATATTTTCATATTTTTTTTACATGATTAGATTCGGTTTGATTTTATGTAAATAAGTGTCCGTGGTGTTAATTATTTATAAGATTTGTAAAAATATTAGAAAAACGAGCTTTTTACGCGACAGATTGTAAAAAACAAATTTTTAACTTCGATACAATTAAACACATCCTTCAAAACAAATGACAAATACAAAATATATAATGTATATTCAATATATTCGTGTGTCAATTACAGATGACGAGTTGTTGAAAACATTTCTAAACAGCTGTCAGTGGAGCTTGGAGAGGACTAAGAAGTGCTTAGACATTTTCTGCTCGATGAGAAGTCAAATGACAGAACTATTTACGTTTAGGGACCCTTTGTCATCTAATGTGCAAACATCACTCTCTGCAATGTAAGTTTAATTTCTTCTTATTAACTACTTACTTCATAGACTATTTTTAAGGTTCCGTAGTCAAAACGGAACTTTTATAGTTTTGCCATGTCCGTCTGTCTGTCTGTCTGTCCGCGGCTTTGTTCCGAAGTCCTTAACACTAGAAAACTAGAATTTGGCATGAGTATACTTATGAATCATGCCGAGAAAGTTGTACAATAAAATCTTGAAAAATATTTTTTGTTAGGGTGTCTCTCCTATATGTAAAGCGAAAATTTTCTAATTTTTCCCATAGTGTGGGGTATCGTTGGATAGGTCGTTTAAAAATATTATAGGTGTGGGAAAACCATTTTTCCGAGCAACAGTTTAACCGTTCTTGAGTAATGTTGGTCACCGCAAAAAGTCTTTTTTTAAGAGGAGCTCCCGGAGATCTGCTGTAGCTCCTGTCCAAATAAATATTTTTACCAGTACTAAGTTTGCAAATATTGTTAAAAGATACCATAATATATGTTCAAATATTTAGATCAATACATTTAAAAGGTTTCTGAAAAAAAATTGAAAAATTAGCTTTTTTTCGGCCTTCTAACTGTATATAACCCCTTAAACAACAGCACTACCTATACCTAGAAAATATCATAATAAAATATTTTCAGGACATTTGCGTGTTACAAATTTGGGAAGGACGAAATACTGTTACACAAATACGACGACCCGTCCATAGAAAAGTTTTTCTTCTACGACCTACTAAAGACCGTCTCCTTATTGGGCGACCACTGGATCAAGTACAATCAACTAAATGCTGATGGACACTACGTTATCATTGATATGAAGCACTACTCCCTTAAGATGGTGCCTAAAATAAACATAATGTATTGTAGGAACTACGTAACGTTTTTATTGGTAATTATATAAAACAAAATTATTAGTATAGGAATGCAATGCAATATAGGAATCCACCAATCACAGGTGTTTCTGTCCTCACTTTCGAGTGCGAGCCGATTGTCACTGCTCGGCTACAATTTATGTGTCAACTCGTACTCGTCAATTTATTTTTCTTCTTCTTGACAAGAGATGGCGTTGATTCAATTCCATATAAATTTACGTTTACTCTGTCACAAGTGAGCAGTGAGAGAAACTCACACTTGACACACTGAATCGAAAATTTGTTTCCATCTTTGATGTTCGAAAATTTATTTTTAGCTTTGGGGTTAGTAACATATTGTTCAGATTTTTGTTTATTTCACTGGAATAATTTTAATAATATACCAAATTCAAATATAATTTAAATTTTCAAGAATAGAAATATTGACAATTCCGAATGATTTGAAACGTTATCATTAAACTGTAAAATTATATTCTAAGTTGTATTGGTTTTTTATGTTATGTTCGTTTTGTTAGAGGCACATTTTAATATTTTTATGAATGTGCATAACCAAGTGTAGATGTAATAATAAATAAACTATTAAAAATATAATAATGTGTTACCGAATACGACTAATACGCCACCCTTAATTTTATAGTGTCAATTTCTTAGTTACTTTAGTTCTGACTACTCAACCATAGGTGGCAGTGTAAAGTAAAAAAAATGTCAATGAATATACATTTTGCCAAGAGTTGATAAAATCAATACACAGATAAATAATGTACACGTATAAAACCTTTGTGTGTTCTAATATTAAAATGCCATTTGGATGCCATTTATGAAAAAGAAAAAAAAACACAAATAACTGTCATATTTTGTAAAAATATTGTTATAATAACTGTATGTGCGATTTTTTATATCCTTTTTTTTCAAAATTGCCACTGTTTTGCTTTATATAATAAACTGCCAACATTAAACAGACATTGAATTAAAAATGCCGCACAATAAAAGCGGACCCGAGGAGAGTCATGAGAGGCGAGAGCAACGTCATCTACAAGTCATGTATTCGAGGCAAACTCGGGAGCGACAAGTATTCATGCAAGAACTTAAAGAGATCCGAAGACGAAAGGAAAAAAATATGATAAAGACGATTAAAGAACTAATCGGCCCGTCGTGGTTGCAAGCTCTTAGTGTACCGCAGAGGAACGCTTTAGATTCTTTGGAATTCTCTATTTATCAAGACATATTAGAAGGTCGTCCGGTAAGAACTGCGAGTATCATGCGCCAACTCGGATTATATCCAAGACCAAACAACATTGATCTTATGAATTGCGTTTATCTTGGTCGCAATGACCCGAAGGAAATGTTAGCTCAATTGTTTCTAATGACTTACGGGCATCCGATAGAAGGCAAAAGAGCTTCATATTGTCTTAATTCCAGACTTATTTTGTCAGGAATACTTTATTTGGGTCTAGATAATTTGGTAGAGTTGTTAAAAAAACGATTTCACGCTACAGTTAAAGAAGACTCTCCAGAGCCAAAACCTAAATCGAAGAATCATCTTCCTTTAAAATCACCCTATTTGCAAGATATGACTGCAGTGTTATATTTACCACCTAAAAGAAAGCCGTTCAAACCTGCTCCTCTTCCAAATTTAGATGACCTCAACGAACCATATGAAGAAGAGCCACCAATACCAAAACCTCCACCTCCGCCACCTCCACCTCCGCCGCCTAAAAAGAGATTACCGCGTTCGTATTGTGATAAACTAGCTGGTGTCATGAATATAGAACCATATTCTTCCGTTACTGCAGTCGCCGTAAAAACCGTTACTCAGAGAAGCCAAGTTCATAAACTTCGAGGGTCTAAATTGTGTGTGGAAGTAAAGAAAACCTATGGTATCAGTATGTCACGTCCAAATAAAGGAACTAGAAGGAAAAAACTAGTCGCACCTAATACTGGAATTTCTAATGCACAATATCAGATCAACGGTGTTTACAAAATATACGGAAAAACAGTATTCGTGCTTGGGAACGTTTCTATATTACCACCAGACGGTGATCTGATTAACGGTGGATATAGATATATCGGCGGAGAGTACATCAATATACATTGTGGTTTCCGTGCAAGACCGCCACCTCCGAAACCTGACCCTTGCGATTGCGTCAAGAAATGGCATGACGCCGTGTTTAAATATGTAAAAGAAAATAAATGTCAATGTGGACATCATTTTGACTATGGGAATGAGGGCACATATCCACCAGAAGAACTTCCTTTTTTTCAAAAGGCTACAAAATTTTCTCCTTATCAATTTAACTACGAAACTATTTATAATCTTGATCAAAAACATCTTTATATTGAAAAAGAGTTTAAAAGAATATGGGAAACAGACAGCGCGCTTCATGTAGGTGATGGTGTTGTACTTGAAAAGAAAGATAAGAAAAAGAAAAAAACTAAAAGATCGTCAACAACATGTCTAGGTGAGAATCCGAAACCTGAAGACTATTTGAAATGTGCTCTGCGACTGATGAGGCGTATAAATATTGCAGCGAAGTTACCAGACGTTCACTTAGTACCTGAATTAAAGGAGTGGATGAGGAAACGAATTTATGGTCCATTCACACGATACGAAAAAAAGGAAATGTTACGCAAAAGTATATCATTTTGGCAGACATTCCTGACGCTCGCACAAAAGGGCTTCGGTCACGTATCTCCTAAGAAAGATTCTACATACGCCGGCCACACCACTTGGGTACATAAGCAAGAATTAAATGATAAATTTCGTAAATTCACCAAGCAGTACAAATTGGAACTCTATAGGTCATATGCAAATATAAATAATTTATTGTGGCCGACCATGTGTCAAGCAGAATTCCCAGATAAAAAATTTCGTGAAATATATTTTTCATATCTTTTTGGACGTATGGAAGATCTGCATCTGATGCATCCATACAGTACAAAAGAAGCGACAGAACGCAAGTTTACTATAGCCAAAAAGCGATACTGTTGTCCTCCTGACGGTTATGAGCCAGAAGATTAATTTGCTAAAAATAAAACTTTAAAATGTTCACAGATTTTTCTTTCTACACTACAATAAACTTAGTGCATTCTCATAAAAAACAATCATTTTACGTTTTATAAACTGACTAGTTGTCTCACACTTTTCTTTATAATGTCATAGAGCATAGAGCGAGTCATAGCGTGACTTAATGCAGCATTATATAGCTCAATAAATAGTATATCAATTCGATATTATTGTACAATACTTAGGGACAAATACACAGACCTAGACATTCTAGACATACAAACAAACATCTGCCCCAGACGGGTATTAATTTATAGTATTACAATAAAATTAATCACAATAATACAAGCAGTCGTATTAAGCATTCTTTAAACCCTAGAGATATTTTTGTTAATTCATTGTGTGACGATAATTTTGTGTTTTTAGTATAGAAAAATATTCATTTTTTAATTCAAATTAATTAGATACCGATTAACGGCTATGCTACGCGAAGTAGTCAAGTGGCTTGCAAGTAATTTAGTAATTAAATACGAGTACTTACACATAATTTTGTTTTTAATTTACAATGTTCTATTTCCTTAACAATGTACAGGAAGTATAATAATACTACAGTTTAAATTTCGATGGAAATTGTAACTAATTGTTTTAACTTGATTTAGCGTAACATACTCTGTATACATTTCGTTTAACTAAAATCTGGTACTTTTAGACTATTGCAATATATTTTTTTCACTTAGCCAAAGTTACGTTTTTAAGTATTATTCAGAGATTTTATGTGCATGCGGAAGTTCTGTTACTTTACATCAGGATTCAGATATATTCACGCATAAATGATATAAATTGAAGCAAAATATACAAACCAAAATATCAAACGCACATCTTGTTTAAATTTCCATATATTAAAATACATAAATGTTTTGTAGAGTTATTTATAGTAATAATTTTGTTTCTTTTTTATTATTTAAAACAAACGTTTTGCGAACTGACCGATCTTAGGAATTTAGATGACCTACGATTTGAAATTATTTCTATTTATTTCGGTTCGGTTGTGATTAAAATGAACGGCGAAGAAACAGTTGTCACGGAGAAATGCAATGGCAACCATAAGGTATGATCAATAAATAGTATAGGTAAAATAAAAGTCTGAAAATACGTAATCCATAATTTAATGTGATAAGTATATTATAATAATATACCTATTTAGGTATTTTACAAAGTTATGGCTTAAAAATAATTTTCATTGTAAAACAACTAAGTTGTCGGTTCCGTATAAATTGCAATGCATAAAATTAATTTCATAGAAAACGTTAACTATTGAATTTGTTCAAAAGCATTTCCAAAATGCGCTAGAATCGATTCAATCATGATTTCGTATCAATTTAATTTTTACTCTACATCCACACTAATACTCGAGGGTATTAAAAATATTTCTCTTTTCAATCAGCTTCACTACGAATAAGCATATTTGCTACAATATGATACAAGTCTTACATTATTATAAAATCTATAACATTTTAAATTACAAAACTAGAATTTGACATAGGGGGCGCTGTCCCACTACAACTCTAGCTTAGAACGAGCATAGATGCTAGTCAAGATTGTTCTGAACAGTAGGAAGTAATTAGTTAAAATTGGTCGCTGATCTTATCTTAGATCGCAATTGAAAAACGACCTTACAGTCTTAGAAATAAGACATTTTCCAAAACAAGCTTTACTAGCAACTCTGCCGCTCAATGGATATTCAACGTCTTTGGTATCATTGTTACATAAAACAAAACAATCATTGTCACTTGTGAAAACATAAAACCAGAATTAATCATACAGAATACTGATATAAAACGAAATGTTAATGTCATTTAAAGCATTTTACGTTAAAACTAAAGAAACAACATTTAACAAAAAAAAGTACACAAAATGGCTGAATAAACAGTTGTGATAAAAATTAATTATCGTAAAAAATTACATATAACAATAATCATTGCAAATTACACGAAAAATATAATATAAGCTTATATTAATTGTAAGATAACGATTTCTAAGAAATGCTCGAGTTCAATAGAATAGAAAATTCTGAAGTTAATGATTTGTGCAGGCAAATTTTTTATTGGTCTGAATCTGAGTAATAAATAAATCCTGTCTATCGACGAAATAAACACATCTATTACGAATGCCCGAGGGGTAGGCAAATATATAAGAGCTATAAAAATCTATTTCATATATTGCGATCATTCAAGAGAAGTGAAGGAAGAAATAGCCTACGATATAAAGTCGCAGCGATGGCAGTCGTACCGAGAGCTGGTCCGAGACTAATGCGAGACACTAGCAACACTATCACGAGCTTCTCATATCTGCAGTTCTTGGTGCGAATGTTGCGAGTGCGGGGAGTGCGAGTTGTTGGCGCTGTGCGCGGGCGCGGGGTGCGGGGCGCGCTGCTGCAGGTGCACGAGCGCTGACAAGAGTCGCGTGTTCGCCTCGTCGAGGGCCGCGATGCGATGCTCCTGCGCCTCGATGACGCGCTGTTTGTGCGATAACGCCGCCGCCATCTTGCGCTGTTCCCGCCGCAACTCCTCTTCGACACAAATCAGTCTGAAAATACATTTTGTGTTTTTGTTAGTTAGTCAACTTTTTAGTTGGACTAATAGAGAATATGCATGTATTTTTTTTATTTTTTTAAACGTTTCTACAAGTCATGACTATCATTAAAAAAATATATGAGGTATCTGAAATATAAACCATTCAGCTAAAAAAAAAAAATTAAAAACCACTATCATTTTTCCGTGATTTAAACGCAACTAGTTTCGCGCGCGTATTCTGTGACGTCAGGATACACGAAACCATACTTGATAATTAAACAGCTCTGGATACTAGTCCTTTACAAACATACTTGTTGACATTGGGGTAGCAAATTTTTTAAGGAAAATAAAGTGTATTTAATCCTTAGGATAAGGAAATATATCTAACATAGAAGATATGTTGATAGAAAATTATAAAAAGTAGTTTTTTTTTAATTTCATTTTTTATTTTTATTAAAGAGACTACGTTAAAATTGAGATTTAATGAAATAAAATTCAGATGTAATTAAATTCCTTTCTCTGTTTTGAAAAAAAATATTAAAAAGTAAGTTCTGTAAAATACTTGTATCCAGAGCGATTAAATGAAATAATTCTACCTTGAGCACGCTTCGTGTATATTGACGTCACTTACCGTTTTAGAAATTTGCGTGGGAATTTAAAAAAGGCAATTTTTGAAAATTAAAATATACTATTAAATAATATTTCATTTAAAAAATAATTGTATAGATACGTTTCTTTAACAAAAAAGATTACAAATAAAAATATTTCGTCAATTTTGGAGCCACATGCATATTCCCTATTAGTGTCACATCAGTAAATCGTTTCTTTTAATTAGTTGTTTTGTGAGTAGGCATAGGCGACCGCCAAAAGAGGTAGTTGAAAGAATAAGTTTCATATTTTTAGGGAACTAATTGATCGCGATGATAAAAATGATTTTGTACTTTCTGCTTTAGCTATAAAGATACACCTAACAATTATATGCATCAGAGGTTATCGACTTGACGTCACGAAGGCGCCTGACGTCAGCGAGAGGCACTCTCGTGATTCCATTCACGAATTCGTCCCACCACGACCTCGGAAACGTATCATCCCATATCTACACTCATTTATTTAATCAATAAGTAAGTCTTCCACGTGTGATTCAGCAGACTCGTCATCTCTTAAATAAAGTTTTACGTGGTCTCTAAATATATGTACTTGCACGCATTTACGTGAATCAGATTCATCTTTATATATAAAATTCTTCGATATGGATGTTTGAACTCCTCCTAAATTAATGGAAAATATCGATGAAATTTTGTGTTTTAATTTAAGTAGGCCCCTGGATGGTTTAGAAATATCTTTCGTGTCCGCTGGTTTTCTATAAATATTAAAAACCCTTGTAATAGTTTTAAGTACCTAATTGACTATAATCATGTTCATTTTTTAGTTATCAATTTATACATTGTTTAAACGACATTATTTTTATTATATAGGAGAAGTATATGCTATTGGAGAACCATTACATATTATTCAGTAGCATAATTATCGATAACTTAATAATGTGTATTATTACAATTTCGATAAGCTTTTGCTTTTTAAGTTTATGTCGTACTGCATAACTCAACAAAATACCACACTGGTATTACAATTAATGAAACACCGGGCGAACTCTTTTCTTTTTTGATAGATCTCTTAAGGTTCAATCTTTGCGAGTAACATATGCTTATCATAATGTACGGAATGTTTAAAATTAAAATGACAGTAAAATATTACATAATAATACAATATTTCATACAAGGTTAACGACGAATATGCTATTGGTCCACCTGGAGACGGATATATTTTGTTTTCTATGCCAACCAAAAACGTAGTACTACCTAGTTGTTTTAAATATTAGAATTATAATTTATTTAATATCTTAAATCACAAATCGTTGTATTTAAAATCGTTAGGTGTTAGATATAGGCCCGGTAGATATTGTTTTCAATATCTATTGATCGTTAAACGAACTCTGTTCCTATGCTGTTTTTCATTTAGCGTTCAAAGCTGTTCCTATGCTGTTTTTCATTTAGCGTTCAAATTACTTCAAGGTCGCTTCATTCTATAGTTGCGAAACTAGTGAAGTACCTAACTGAGTTAAGCAGTTGTAAAAAACGGAAGACTTACAAAAAATACTATTACTGTACGTACAAGTCATTTTTAAAACAGGCTTCTTTAAACTAATAAAAAAGCAATGAATAATTTATATTAAAAAAAACATTGTATAAACTACATATGTAGGTATATAGTACAAAGTCTATTTTATTCATTATTTTCTATATGTCGTTTGATGAATAGGTACATGGGATTGTAGGACAAGCGACAACATAACTTTGTGGAGTATTAATTATATATACCGCTTTTTTACCTAAATAGCAGGAAAAAAGACATGTAAAAGTAATATGAATTACTTAGGTATGAGGTTCTTCTTCTTCTTAGCTTTAATCCCGTCTTGTGACGGGGTCCGCTTTCCTGCTATTCTTCTTCCACTTCGCTCTATCATGGACATCTTCCTCCTCCAGATCGCAGCTATTCATGTCGTTCG
>DVVJ01002167.1:0-10105 GCA_018234505.1 Junonia neildi neildi
TAAATGTTAATGTGTTTTGCAGCTACTTCTTATTGTGTGTATGGCAACTAATCTATTTTTTAAGCTCGAAGCTTGCTATATATAGTGTTAACGGGACTGCTGGCTAGTGGCTGTCTAGCAACGGTAGTTGTTGTCAAGAGAGGAGACATAGCGATAGGGGGATATAGTATAATGGATTATTGTATTAATCGTGGAAATAGAGACTTTATAATGAACAGTTGTGGTATTATTATTCCCTTCTAATATATCTACTGTTAAGGACAGTCCTGTCTTTATCAGTAGATATATTTTTCAAAAGTTATATCTACAAATTTTTAATTGAATTAGTATAGTTAGTAATTAGTATATATAAGTATCAGGTAGTTCCTGAGATTATTATAAACAAATCCTTTAGTAATAAGTAGAAAAGTCCTCTGTTTTGTACATTACTGAGTATATTTTTGTATGCTTAAGCTTAAAATTATGTTTGCTATTGAAAACAATTTTAATACAAATTAGAAATTATATTCTTTTTGTTATTTCTTTTCAGTTCTAATAAATTTCAAGTTCAACTGTCACGGGATGCTTCTACTCAACTGAAAAGATATTTGCACGAGCAAAAGAGCTCCCCAGTAATTATAAACATTATCAATAACCATATTCAGATTGACATTCATGATGGTCCCGGAAGGACACAGGCCCAAGTAAGGGCAACCATAGGAGGCCTACTCGGTGAAGCTTCAAGAAATGGTAAATTGTTTTGCTTTAATATATTAATTGTATTTTATTAAAAAAATATTTAAAATTAGAGATTGTCCTTGAGAAATTTATAATTTTTCTATCCATTTTTAAAGTTCTTATTTTAATTTGTTAATTATATATTCCTATTTTACTATAGTGTTAATTTTTATCTTAATAGATAATCGAACCAAGGTTTACTATGGACTTCTAAAGGAGCCTGACATTCAAGTTCTTCCCGCTCCAATTGAAGATGAAGACGAAGCTGATGAAACTCCAGACAAACCAAAAAAGAAAAAAGCTAAAAAGGATAACATTTTTATGAAAAAGCCAAAATCTGATCCAAATGCTCCACCTAATGACAGAATACCATTACCAGAATTGTATGTAAAACTTTAGTAAATAAAAATTTCAAGACCTGACTGTTACCAATAAAGTTAAATAAGTTTGAATGATAATCCACAATTAAGAAAAAAAAATTAAATGTGAAATTTTAAACAAAGTCTCAAATGTTAAAAATATGTTCTATTTTAGGTTTTCAAAGAAAACAGAAAGAAAAAAATTCTATACCAATACAGAAAAATCTTTTATATTTTTTATTTTTACTTTTACACTTTCAGGAAGGAAACTGATAAAATTGAAAAGGGCAAAGCTCTTAGAGAAGCTTCTAAACGAGTCCAACTCGGACCTGACAGCCTGCCTTCCATTTGCTTTTACACACTATTGAACAGTGGACAAACTGCTATATGTGCTGATATATGCGATGATTCCACTTTGCTTGCTGTAGGCTTCAATAATTCTTCCATTAAGGTAATTAGCAATTAAATATAATTTTTTTGTTCTCAAATATAATAGGTACATTATAATATTCAAATTTTTTTTATTAAAATTTTTACTTCAGAAAATTGTTTTTTTTTTTAATTCACAAAAGCTAAATTGCTTAAAAACTATGTAACTTTACAAATCATGTTTGTTTTATACCTTTTCGACCATTATATCATTTTTTCAAGTTTGACTTAAACTTGTGTATATCATTATTGTTTTATTAGGTTTGGACATTAACAACAAACAGACTACGAGGAATGAAGTCAGCAGAAAAATTGCAAGATATTGACAGAGAAGCAGGTACAGTCTTTACAAAAAAGAAAAATACAATTTTATTACTAAAAAACACAATTTAACTTTTCTTTGTTTTTAGGGGATGTCTTGGTGAGAATGATGGAAGAAAAAGACAGAGACACATGTCGTACACTATTCGGACACTCCGGTCCTGTGTATAAAGTTGCTTTTGACCCATTTAAAACTATGCTGTTATCTTGCTCAGAAGATTCCACTGGTAATAATCGTCTTCATATTAATTCAAATCTTATTTATAATGTACCATATACAATGACACAAAAACTAATTATGAAACTTATTTCAGAGAGTTATCATGCAAGCTTGGGAGTCGTTCAAGTATTACGTATCACAGTTTAAGGGGAGAGGAGGGGCTTGAAAAACGTTACAGTACGTTATGCTGTTGGGAAGGGGTATTACAACAAAATGTTACGTAACAACATAATTGTGATTTTTAGATGGAAATGGTCTTGAAAATTATTTTAATGACCATTTTCACCTAAAATATTTTGATAAAAAGCGGTACAGAACAACGTTACGGCGCGTTACTTGGGGACGAGGGACGGTCAAAGATCTTCAAAAATTGCGTTACATAATACTTGAACGACATCTTATGTGCTTTTGCAAATCTATAAAAAAGCTCATTGAAGTTTGATGTGATAAAATATCTCTTACTAGTGGAATTACAAAAAATCGGATTACAACTTTTGGGGTCAGAAAATGGCAAATGACCTCCCCTTCACCCCTGTTCGTATTAATCCATACTTTCTAGGGGGACACCCTGTATATATAGATTTAAAATAAATTGAATACAATATATAAATTTTTTTGAGTATTTTTACTCTTATTTGAAAATTTTGAGTTATTATAATTATATTTTTAGTCCGTCTGTGGTCGCTGCAGTGCTGGACGTGCCTAGTGGTGTACCGCGGCCACGTGTGGCCGGTGTGGGACGCGCGCTGGTCGCCGCACGGGCACTACTTCGCGTCCGCCGGCCACGACCGCACCGCGCGCCTCTGGGCCACCGACCACCACCAGCCGCTCAGGATATTCGCTGGACACCATTCCGATGTTGATGTATGCCTTTTTACATTGTTAAATTATTCTACACCATCATATTAGTTCAGTCTTTCGATGCAAATATATACAAGGTGCTTGGCAGATCGATGCAAACTTTTAAGGATGTGGTAAAAGAGCTTATTTAGAGTCTATTAAACGTCATTTATCTTAGTTTTAGTTTTCGAGAAAATTAAGCACCTTATATCAAGAAAACAAGTGCCAAGCACCTTTCACATATTTCGCTTTTAAATCACTAGTACCTAATGTTGAACTAAATGTATGTGATAGCTGTGGTATAATATACCAAAATAATTGATAACTTTTATAGAATTGCGATTCTATATAAATTTAATTCTGTGTATAAAATAATTTGTTTTGAAATTTCAGTGTATACAATTCCATCCAAATTCAAATTATATTGCTACTGGCTCCAGCGATCGTACTGTCAGAGTGTGGGACTGTTTGACAGGAACACAGGTTCGAATAATGACTGGCCACAAAGTAAGTTGAAATTAAAATACTATATCAAAGTTTGTTTTTTTATTACTTATTTTACTAAGAAATCTTTCCTGTATTTTTTTATTATATTTTTCTGATACATAAAAAACAATAATGATTCTTTTGTTCATTTAAAAAGAGTTAATAGATAATTTTAATAATATGTTTTTATCATGTGAATAATGTATATGTAATTTTATTTTTTGACTTTAGGTTATTTGCAGTAAATAATAGATGCGATACAATAAATGAATTTATAAAAATTTAACGTTCCTTTTAGTCAACACCGTTTACACTAGCGTTTTCTGCGTGCGGGAGATGGTTAGCATCGGGTGCTGGCAGTGGGGAAATAGTGGTGTGGGATATCTCGACGGGCGTGCCCACAGCGACGCTGCCGCCCATGCATGTCGCGCCCGTGCATGCGCTAGCCTTCAGTCGCGATGGGACCATTTTGTGCTCTGGTGAGTCAATAAAATTGCCTTGCAAAGTTGTTAGGTAAAACTTTTACTGTAAATTGTCTCTTATCTTTCTCGTCATTGGGGTGCAAAATTGTAACTAGTTATGAACACTGTTAGTGATGTTTTTAATTTAAAATTTAGGGACTAATTTAAAATTAATTTCTTGTAAATCATGTCACAGGTGCCTTGGACTCCACCATCAAGCTTTGGGATTTTAGCTTGATAACAGATGAAAGTGGTAGTGAAGAAACTGGAGCTAACAATGTCACACAAAAGGAAGACAAATTTTTACTTAGATCTTTTGCAACAAAAAATTCGCCCATCAAAAACTTACACTTCACTAGACGAAACTTACTGTTAGCTGTAGGATCTTATGAAGGAAGTTCATAAAATAGACTGTGACATATATGAAAGATTTATAAAATAAACTGATTTATATTTATAAATTTTTTTATTTCCATTCATAAATAATTTATTATAATCCTTGCAGAAAATAAGATCTTTCTGCTGTTATAAACTGAATTATTAAATTCAATATAGATTCATTACTTCTTGCAACTTGAGCTTTCATTGCTTGTTTAAAATCTTCTTTAACACCTTTGTCCGCCCCTCGTGTACCAATTCTCCGTTGCCCTAAATGCTGTTGTGAATTTGGCAAGATGTCCAAAGCAACATTTTTTCCCTGTTCATTCCAAATAAAACTTAATTCTTCTAAGAGGTCTATATGTATTATGTATGTTGGGAAAAGATGATAATGAAACACTCCTTTCTTTCTTATAGTATCAATAATATGAATAAATATAGCTTCTTCCTGTGGCCAGCCAAGCTGCATTAGTACTAAAATGTGCCCATAAGCTAAATCTGTATTGTTTCCAGTTTTCATAAGTATCCTTATGAGTAGGGTACAAAAATAATGCATGATTGCATATTTAGTTAAAGGTAAAAAATGAAGATGACGATGTTTCCCACCAATAATTAAATCAGACTCCAATACTCCTTCAACAGGAGGTAGTAAAGGCAATGCTGCTAAAATATTTTCAATACAGGAACTGTAGTTTTGCTGGAAAAAATTAATGGATACTTTTGATATGAGGGCAGTCAAGTTATTAGATGTCGGTGGTGGACAAGCCTCTTCATACCTTCCTCTAAATAAAGCTAATTCTTCAGAAAATCCTTCCAACCAAGGTTTAACTTGCAATTGTGAAGTTAATTTTATAAATTCTCTCGAAATAACTTCATTGCGATGCAATAGTTCCCAACAATTAGCAGCTGCCTGAAACTGGTGAGCTGATACTCCTGTAATCTCAATATCTCCTTTTCTTCTCTTTGAAGGTGGCAGGTCTGGATCAGATAATGATTCTACTAATATATTATTACCTTTAAGAGATTTATGCTCATACAGTGATCTCAAGAAGAATACCACTCCACAATACAAAAGTTGTCTGCAATCATCAAAATTTCGCAAACCTAATAATTTTTGAAAATAAGATTCCTTATTTAAACTGTTACTGTAGTTAACTAAATAAGAGTCCCATCCTAATTGTCTTCCCAGTAACTCAAGAACACCATAAAGCCGTTGCCAGGGATCTGTAATATCATGTTCTGTTTCATCATAAATATAAGAATTATAGAAGTCAATGGCTTTAATCACTAAGCGTTGTAACAATCTAGGTGACTCCAAAGAGTTCAGTAAGGGCAATGTTTCTACAACTAGCAGACGAGCATATCGATTATCATAAAAAAATTCCTCAGCATTAACAAGTGTTTTAACAAGACTGTCCACACCTAGTTGTGGAAATTTCTTTAATAATAAAACCAACAGTCGACAATGCTCCATATTGTCATCACTATTTTCAACACTAGTCTTTAATATGGTTAATTGAATATCTGGACTGATGTTATCAAACATTTGACTCATAAAACATGGTTCATTGGACTTAAGTGCATTTGCAATAGCTGATATTTCTGTTAATAAGTCTGGCAAATTTTGTGGTGACATCATTAAAGAACTAAAACATTCAGCTGCTTCTTGTACATTTCCAGATTGTTTTTCCATTACGTAAGCTTCGAATTGAATTTTAAAATTTGTAGGAAATAATGTTTTAGCTGTTAACATCCATGCCTTAGCTGAATAAATATTGTGTTTCTGAGCTTCCTTAGCTCTTGAAATAATATAATTTTCGTCATCTTCAAGAGTCTTTTCAACGGCCGGCATAATAAATCTCGATGTTAAAACAAAACAGCGTTTCCTATTCAATATAATCCAATATCCAAACCAAAGTATCCAAATATAATCGTGTTTTTAATTTAAAACTGTCATTTACAGTATTACAGAATTACAGTCTTATAGAACTAGTGATGGTCAACTCTCAACTGTCAAGTTGTTATAAAATATAAATCAAATTACCAAATTAATCAAATATGTATAGATACAATAATTAGATATCTATATCTAATACTGAGAATAAAATATAATAATAGAAAATACAGAGTAAATAATATATTTATATGATGTTTGTTAATTTGTAATGAAATAAAATATCTGTCTATCTAATAACTTTTGTACAAGATCACAGACAGATACAAGAGGGAGTCCGCAAGGGAGAGGCTTAGTCCGCAAAACTATGTATATGGTAGTCATCTTTTAATCGATTGTCATGTGAACTATTTTAAAATAATAGATATCTATAACGGCTTGGAACGAATAGTATATTCGGCAGTACACCGAATACCGAATAATCGGCAAGCCCTCTGACCGAATAACCGAATATTCGCCAAAACTATTCGGCAGGATTTTAGCGCCGAAACTTGTACCCACGTTATTGGTGGCGAGTAAATTTCCCTAGGGGCGGTTTCCGGAACTAATATAGAACAGATTTGACAGATACTTTTCAGACAGATTCATGATACACAACGTGAGTTTATGATATTATTGTTTTTAAAACATGCCGCTGTATGTTTTCATTGTTGGACATTAACAAGGTACTCGAAAATACTATAAGACCTCTTCGTGAGGGGAAATTAGTTTGGATTAGAGAGAAAGATATAAAACTTAAGCCCTCTTTGTTATAGTTATTACACAGAAGAACACAGCAGTAGATATTTCCTTTTTTTTATTTATATCCACCTCAACACCTAAATAATTCTTTAAAACAACCAAATTTTGATAAACAGGCTGTTTATCGCGCATCTGACAAGAAAGTATCTGACAGTATCTGTCATACTACTGGCATACGCTAGTTCTGCGAGTCGCCGCTAGGGAATTTGCTCGACGCCAAGAAGTTCAATACGTAATCATAAATAGGGATATAAAATTATTATATTTAATTGGTCTTGTACTTCCCTTACAATGAATAACGATATTCTTATTATGTAAACATATTAGAAGATCTCACAAGATATAGATTTAATTACTAGATGTATCTTCTTGATTATCCTGCTCATATATCATATACTCGTACAATTGTAAATAGATGCAGACTACAAACGAACTACAAAATAATCGTCTTAAAAACAACTTAGGTATACGCTCTTCCAGATTAATCTTCAATGATAACGTGAGTCATGTCATATCATTATTGGAGTGGTCCATTAAACGAATTTTTCTGTCAATGATAACCATCAGAATCCGCACCAGAACATCCATGGATCACAATTGGTGAAATCAAAGGATCTATCGTTGCACGAACACCAATTTTAGCGCTGTGATTACGAGCATCTGGTTTACGCCCACCACACCTTTGATTCGCAAACCTGCAAGTACGACCAAAGTACGACGTACCACTTGTGAACCTGGCTTACCATAATAAATGTCGCATTCCATAATATTTAGACCTCAGATAAAATAATAACCAGAAAGAGAGTCTCTAGTCTGCGGGAAGTGCTAGGCTACGTCAATGGCTATATGACGATGGAAAAATTTTCCTTAGCCACACACAACGAAATGGGAAAAAACAGGCAAAAGCGAGTTTGACTCTTGTACAGGGTTTCGTACAAGTTTAACCAGAAACACGCTTGGCCAAATTTTTTATTTCTTAAGAGTTCACCGAAAATTTTCCTTTATATTGATCAACATCACTATTGAGCATATTATTTGATGTTAATTTAAACTTGGTAGCTTAGGTTGGCAAAGAAGTGATGCCATGGGGGTTCGAATTTCGACCAACGAGACCCTAATATTTAATTGAAGAGTAACGCATACACGTACGAATCAATTACTTATGTAATTTCGTTCCTCTAGGTATATAAGCAGTAGTTGAAGATGGGTATACTCATTGTCAATCAAAAGATGGCTAAGTTATCAATAATATTTTTTGTGATCCTTGCGCTCCTTGCCTGTTTCTCTGCGGAGCCAGGTTTGTGATTTTAAGTGTATATTTTTTTTATTTTGGTTTGGCTTTAATGGTGATTTCATCCAGGATTTTGCCGAAAGTGAAGACAATTTTCGCGTTTTGTTTCTGTAACGAAGAATAGAAAAATTCACTGATTTAAGAAAGATATTAATTTATAACTGATATTTATCTTTTTTATAAATGTGGAATATCTTGATATTTTCAAACTATTTGTAAAAAAAATGTCAACATTTTTAACATTAATTAGATGTTATGCAAACATTACGTTACTATAATTTTAATTAAATTAAATAATTTTTTGTTTTAGCTCCTCAAGGATTTGGCCGTGGTGGTAGAGGTGGTTTCGGCAGAGGAGGCGGCGGCTTCGGCAGAGGAGGCGGCGGCTTCGGCAGAGGAGGCGGCGGCTTCGGAGGCCGGGGTGGTTTCGGTCGTGGTGGCGGCGGGTTTGGCGGCAGAGGATGGGGCAAATGACGAGGATAAATAAACGGTTTGTACAGTGAACTTTAAGATATTTTGTTAATTAAATTTAATGAATACGCGTATTACGCGTGTCCGGTACTCATTCTTAGAAATTACCCCTATGTTAAAGGAGGACTCTAATACAAATTTTTATTTTTTTTTAAATTCGCCGTTCAAGATCCACATCTTCATACATATATAATTACTTGTATTGCAATTATTTATAGATTCTTAAGAGTATATTAGGGTAGTACTTGTTCAGGCATGGACCTCAGATACCTACTATCTGCATCCAGTTTAAAATTTAGTACTTTTATCTCGATACGTCCCTTAGATTTCCCTTCAGTTCAGATCTAAACATACGTACTGAGCTTATTATAGTAACTGTTAAAGTACATTAAAAATAACTGTCGATTAGATTAGCTTCATACACGTTTTTCGGAAATATTGACGCAGTTCCTGAAAATTCCTCTTCCCGTTTCTTCGAATTCCTCTGAATTAGGTGTCATTTTTCGAAATTGGTTGTCTATTACTAATTAATTAATAAGTATGATATACCTGTATTAAATTAATTTTATCTTTTTTTCAGACAATGGACCGCAAATGGACAAAGCATCATAAACTTTCGCATTTATAAATAAAAATAATAATATGAAATTAATGGCCAGATAGGATGCAATAAGTATTCCAATATTGTTACAAATATTTGAAATACATAATTCGTGCAAAATGTTGTTTCATTTCATAAAAACAAAGTTAGTTGTTGTAAAAATGTAATCCCTATAAATATATAAACCTGTCCCGAAACGTCAGTTCTTTTCTAAAAAGTTCTGTTCTTTTAAAAAGATAGTCCCAAACACGATTCATACCTATTTCTTTATATTATTTTGAAAATACATATAATATTTTTTTAAATATTTCTTTAACCCCAATAAACACGAGAGGAGTCCTCTCTCGTGTTTATTGGGGTTCAATTTACAATTCCTAAAAATTCTCTGTTTTATTTAATTCCAGGGCCAGTCCGTAGAAGTTAAATTTTAATATTTGTTAAAATTGAATATAGTAGAGAAACGTGGGTAAACTGTAAAAAAAGACACATTAAAACACTTGGCTGGCTTACGACAAAGAAAGAGAAAAAGCTCTTCTATTTATGACAAAGAATAAAAAGTCAAAAAACTTTACGCGATAAACCTTAATTAATACGCTTACATATTAATGTGTTACAACATAAAGTCAATCAAAAAATATGACTTAGTCAGCGACAACATTTTGCGAGGATTACAATTTTTTATTAACCTATTTTTATGTTTGTCTAGTTAAAGTAAGACTATAACAACTACGTAGAGTTTTATACATAGCGAGTAAGTAATAGTTTATCAAAATAAAAAAGATAATAATAAAAATTTTGTCGAAAATTACTCGTTGGTTGTTTAAAAAAAAAGTTAA
>DVVJ01002168.1:0-10104 GCA_018234505.1 Junonia neildi neildi
GAACTGAGAACAGCAGACAAAGTATGTTTACGTGAATAACTCGCTTTTATAAAAATAAAACATAGTGTTTATGAATTTCACAGTTAAAAAAATTGTCTCTAAGACATAATAAGTACTCAATTTCATAACGAGCAGGCGCGGTCGCAGCTTGAAATTTTGGGGAGGGTCACAAGTTTTTTTTCACAAATAAAATACTAAACTTTATAGTACAGTTATTTTGTGTTTTTTCTTATAAGTCACTTAGAATGTTTCCGTGAATATTGAAAATTGGAGATTTTGACATGTTTTATCTGCATTTTTACTTTGCCAACAAAATTTTTTCCTTTGACATGTACTGTTTTGGGGGTCAACGGGGGGTCACGCGATTGTGCATCAGCCCTAATTCGAGCAACGCATTGATTTACTATTCAATTTTATTAGCCGCTTAATAAGCATAATCATCGATCGTTAATACATAATAAACAACTAAAATTAAAAGATTTTTGACCCCTCCAAAAGAATAACGTACTTATTCATAAATGTGCAAACATCAGATAGCAGATTCCACAACACTTTTACTCAAATTTACTAAGAAGTAGAGCAACGTTTTTGTGTGTGTGTTTTATACAAGAAGGTATGTCTGATTTTGTAAGTCACCGTAAGATTCATTTTCTGCCCTGGAATGTTTTAGCTAAGCTATGTGACGTCAGCATAAAATCAACATGGCGATTGTCAATTGTTTTTTTTTAATTAACTTTAAATACTAAAGGTGGATTTTAGACATATATCCCTATAAATAAATTATAATGTACAAGGCATTTAAATTTTAAACGTATAACGTAATTTCATCAACTTTTAGTGAATTAGCTAACATACTTTTATTTTCACGACAATTAGATCAAAATGCACCAATCAAAACGACAGACGCATTCAAAACCTCTACATCTTAACCGTTCGGATGTCTATATTCTATAACTATCCCCTTAGACACATGTAGTGTGGGCGGTGTAAAGTGCATACCCGTGTTGGTCCCCTCTCCCGACAGGCTGAATGATTACGGTAGGGACCGTCTTACGCCGTATGACTTCACATAATCTGGACGCATACGTAAATGAAGAACTGTTTAGATGGAGCTGGATTTATTATGGTGATATACAGGGTCAATGCGGACTATGGGTACTAATTGTAACTACGTATACTATTCCTATTCAGAAACACTTCGACTCAGTAGAAAAATAAATACCACAAAAAATACGAAAAAAATTTTTTCTAACAAATTAAATAGCTTAATAGTCGAAATAAAATGCAAACAGCCTGTAAATCATCTTCATACCTTGAGTAACGTTTTTTATCAAAGCGTCAACGTTGGATATTTTTTTTATTCATGTTTCTAGTTGTTATGTGCATTCTTTGTAAGAAAATATACATCATGTGAAAACTGGCGTGAAACCTAAAAACTGTCTAGAGACTAAACTACTGATCCGATTGAGATAATTTTTTGTGTACGGCCTTGAAATTGAATTACGTTTAAACAGTTTCAATTAAAACACATAACATGTATTGACCCTGTATAAAACCAAAGATTAAAATAGTATTGTTGACATTATTTAAGTGCAATTCATTCAATAGTTTTTCTCTAAAATGAATATAATAATAAAAACCGGGTTTGAAACTATTACACATAATATTAGTTTCCAATCACAAACTGAGACAAAAGGCAATAAATTAGTATTAGCTGAGTATGTAAGAAATGTGGCAGAACTGCGACATCCGCATTTGTTTTCAATTTCTGCCGTGTTGCGCGCTGCAGTCGTTATCTGTCCGCCACTACTCGCTTTTCACATAGCCAATATTATTATAGTGACATTATAAAGAGGTAAAGTTTGTTAGGTTAGTGAACCGATTTGAAAAACACTATTTTCGTTTGATGGCCTGTTTATTGAGGAAAGTTTATAGGCTATATTCGATCACGCTACAACTCATAGAAGCGAAATACTGACCAAAAGCGCCAATAAAGTTTCGCATACAAAGTTATGGCATATATGATGTGACCATTTTTTGTAACAATAATAACGGGACCCACAGATAAATAAATCGAATCTTCCTACTGACATAATAGATAGCTAAAAACGATCACCGGCTACCGCAGCCCTATATTTTTCCTTGTTAAATGATATTTTCCAATGTTATAACTTACCCTTCGAAAATGGTACATTCTTCTGGGACGCCAGGACACGCAAGTGAAAATGGGACAGTCCCGTATTCAAAACGAAAAGTCTGGTCACGTTAGGCATATATGTTATAGTTTTGTCGGCGCGTACTGCGAAAACTCCCAAACCGACGATTTTCAGTCACAACAGAAAAACAGTTTTTCCGTGAATTTGGACCAACAAACCGAACTTTTTCCTTTTTGCACCGCTCTTCAGTTGTTAACGACTTCAAAAAAAGAAGGAGGCTATTTTGATTCAAAACTAAACTACTCAATCGATTTTGATAAAAAAAAATTCTATGCATCCGATCTGAATCTAACTGGTTCATAAATGACGAAATATTCGGAAACAAACATTAAAAAGACTGTCCAATTGAGAGCCTCCTTTTTTAATCCAGAATTATTTTTATTTACTTTCTATATTATGAATGGGAACGTGAGTTTGTTTGTTACTTTCGCTTTCACGATAAGCCATCTATATCAATTACTATAAAATGTTTTAGATATAAAACTAGACGGCCAGATTCAATAATAGGATACATTTTACTTCGGAAAATGACATATCCCCAGGGAACAACATTTTTTTATCAAGAGCGATAAATGTGTGAAGCCACGCGTTACCACGGGCAAAGCTCGTTAATATAAAATACAAACAAACCAACGTTCCCTAGTGGAATGCGATAAACAAATTTCCATTATAATTTTCTGTTACAGGTAAGTCTCGGTCTAGACATTCCGGAATGGGCAAAACCCTTGCTACCTAAGTTGGGGGAGGCCGCCAGACTGGCGTATAGGCTGTTCTTCAGATACGATGAAATGAAGAAAATTGGCGGCGGTAAGACTTCATATTTATATGGCTAGACTTTTATTAGACCTTTTTCAATTTAGATTTTATTTTTATTTTCTTTTTCATTTACAAGTTATTATAAAAGTTACCAATTCAGAATTTAATAATGAAGTTATTTTACAAAAGAAGTTGTATATTCTTTTTTTAAGTATACAAAACATGTATGCTCATGTTCAATTTATATAAAATGGTTGCACGTTGCAGTACTTATAGGAATAGATAGCAGATAAGACATACATTTTTTCCTGATGGAGCTGAACCAAGACAAAATCTAGACCACGATTCTATCTCATTTGAATCTGTTAAGCCATCAGTAATCATCAAGAAACAGTAATCAACTTTTTAAATTCACTTTCAATGACTTTTTCCAACAACATCATAATTTCTATTTCTAGGAGTCATCCTAAACGACTTCGTGCAAGCAGCATCAGACATTGCATCAGGGAAGCCAGTCAAGAAGCGGTTCCGAATGTACTCCGCCCATGACTTCAACATCGGCTCCTTGATGGAAGTCACCAGGGTCATCAAGCATGAGCAGAGCAACCCTGAATACGGGGCCTTGTTCGCTTTGGAGCTTTACAAATCGAAGGGCAATGGAGAATTTACTGTTGTGGTATGTATTGATTAATATAGAAATATAGAAACCCTAAATCTGCATTGTTACGTGATGGGTGAATTCGTTTTGTGGTCGTTTTGTACCAAAATTTATGACATTTTCAAACTTGAATAACTGCCTGGCCACTGGTCGTACAATAATGACGTCATAACAAAAAATGATTGTAATACTGTTTACAATAATATTGTGAAATTTATTTTTGTTGGCCGGCACTTTTATAATACTTTTGCCCCGAAAATGTATGTGTGTAAGTGTGACTTTATAATTTTAAGAGTCATTTTTCAGAATTTGCATTTTTAGTGTTAGGTCATCTTTTTTTAAACGGTGTGATATGCACTGTAGTAGAACTTATCAGTAGTCAACTGACTATGAGCTCATACCGGCTCGTATATTACAACGGGGAAGCTAACCCTCGCAGAAATCTGCATAAAGTAACTATAAAGCTGTATTACGTCAGAAAAGTCTAATCCAAATCTGGATCGATTTTCCCTCATTTCCTATTCCCCTTTTCTTTTAAGCTGATAACGCATTGATAATTTATCCCCTTGGTCATTTTTATAAATGTCAACACATTCATAGCTCCTCAGGTTCATCAGAATCTGTCACTATTTAATATCAGGTGATCCATGCATATGCTACATTTGTGTCCTAAACCATTGTATACCTATAATATATAAATATGTATACCTATAATAGAGATTTATTTCTAACCTACTATTAATTCTCATCTTTCCAGCCAATCTACCTTCCAAGAGCTGGTGAGTCAACAGCCCAGATGCTCCACTTCACCGGCTGCGAGGCCAGCAGTCACTGCAACTTCGAGAAGTTCAAGCTGATGACCAAGGAGTACCTCCTCCCCGAACAGGAGTTCTACAAGATATGTAACATAAGAACAGAGCTGTGATTGTCGTCATAAGTATTAAAGGAGATAAAGAAAACAAACGTGTTTTTTTTTTAATCGTGTTTCAAAGAAGTTTGAATGATGTTTCCTGTTACAAAGGTTGTTCGTAACAATTTTAATCTCTAAAGCTATGTACGAGCTGTGCGTTTTCAAGTATTAGGTATGTATGTATATTGCCCTATTTTTTTATTCGTCATAAAATATTGGGTGTAGCATGCAAAAATAAATTCTTCTATTCTGTGGGTTTCAAGTTTATAAAAAATTGGGGTGTATCGTGCAAAACAAAAAATATTCCAAAAACTTGTCTTCTTAAAGCTTACAAATCAACATTGTAGTCTCAATAATGCAATTTACATTTACTTTTTATTATATTTTTCTTTATTTGTACATGGAAAATGTTTATGTTCTTAGTGTTGCTAGACCGAAAAATTCATACATAAAAAAATTACTTTTGCACCGCATAATTGCTTTATTTTGTAATCGATTACAAAATAATCGTTACAGATTTATTTGCCCTGGCAACACAGCATTAGATTGTCGTATTTTATCTTCTTGCATAGCTGATTTTGATGAGGGTACTCATTGCTGTGTCAAACGCTGGTGAAGCGTGTCCCTTGTCAAATTGGACGGGAATTGTTAATCCTGGTGGACAATTTGTTTGCAATAATGTTTAAATATCGTACAATTACAAATCTACATCTTGTTTTCCTTCCTTTGCGATTAAGTTTCTCAAATCTTCGTTCCGATACCCCTATATATATACGGACAAATCATACTGATTGAGCTAGCCCCAAAGTAAGTTCGAGACTTGTGTTATGGGATACTGACTCAACGATACTATATTTTATAATAGATACATATATAGATAAATATCCAAGACCCAGGCCAATTAGGAAAAGATCGTTTTCCATCATGACCCAACCGGGGATCGATCCCGGGGCCTCCACGTCGCAGGCAGGCGTGTTGACCGCTGCGCCACGGAGGTCGTCATTTAAAATTATTATTATTTATAATTTTTGACTTTCTCGTGTCAATTATGTGTTGTAAGCTTTATTTTTATTTTATAAATAGAGTATAAGCATTTAGTCATCAGTAGGTACATTGCTTGACATCTTGAATGTAGAGCAGTATCTGAAAAAGCTTTACTTCATGAGACGTCTAAAAACATTTGTTTAATGAACCGATTTGCTCGTTTATACATATGCATATACCTACAATAATCTACATATATTGCATGCTTAACATAATAGAGATGATGACGTGTGTTTTGGTAAAGTAAGTTGTCTTAATATTAGAAAAAGACATCTGGGATTTTCCAATTAACAGGTGCCAAGGTAGAAATCTCTTAATCAACATCTGTTTCTTACTACTCTACATATCAACGTTAGAAGGAAGTATGAATCAAGGTCTTTTATACAGCTTATTAAAGATGTTGTGAACTATTTTATGGTGGGAGGTTTGTTGTTGCCACCTAAAGCGACCCTGTACCGCCCTCAACCGCCTCGTTATTATCTTCCTGCGATCTCCGAACGTTGAACACATGAATGCTCAGAGCCCATTCATTCGCCACAATTCATAGAAACAATAAGCTTACCCTTCGCCTGAGTAAAGGCCACAAAACGTAAAAAACAACTTATATTATACATACTTCTTGGGAACCCTTTAATATCGGCGAGGGCAATCGAATACTTAAAACACTGCAATCGAATATGAGTGTGCGGCGGGCGGCGGCGGGCGGCGGGCGGCGGGGGAGTAGCGGCAAACAATGCTGGTCGGAGGCGCGGGCCGCGCCGGGCGCGCGGTGTCGTATGTCGCGTCGCCCACGCCGTATGGCACCGCGCCGACACACGATATCGCCTTTTTACTTCATAATTCCTACACAATAAGAACGCTGCAAAGGCGTAGGGCGAAGACAATGCGCCCGGAGGCAAAAACCGCTCGGAAACCCTTTATATCCAATTTATTGTCTCAAAATAAAATCGGGTGCAAATTAAAATAAGTCGTGGAGTGTATAACCAGTGGGTATTGCGTTTTATTAAACACCCCAGCACATCGAAAACCTCATAAAAGATATCCTTCCTATTCGAACATTAAGAAAATATAAAACAAACACACATAATAGAGATTAAGAACGATTTGCTATACATTCCTCAGTATATGTGCAATACTTTAGCAAAGGACAGTGGGTAGTAAATAACAAGTTGTACGTAATCTAAGCATTAAAGTTAATTTGTGTCTATAGTAATCAGATCTGTTTTTCTGAAGTTTTAATTACCGCGAAGGATACAACCTCGGCTTGCTGAAGTCCAGCGCTAACGCCAATATCGCATATAAAAAGGTTGCGGATCGCTCGCTCCTCCATCCACCGATTGGCTAGGCGGCGCCCGCTGGTCCCCAGGGTCCTATACGAGAAGCGAAATGGGCCCCAGAACACCCATAAGAGAGCGACCCCGCCCGCCACGGCCGAATAATTAGGGCTCTTTGTTTAGATAGCGGCAATTTTATTTGGGAGAGAACGGGCACTTGGGACATCTTCGGCCATTCCAACCGCCCGATATTAATAAGAAACGTGTGTGCCATGCCGTATAACTCGGTGAAGTTAAGCTCCGATTTCATTTTCTACGGTAAGGCTTTATTTCTTACATAATATAATACAATAAATAATGAGTGTTTTTCTTACTTAAAACTACTAATGGGGTCACAATAAAATATAATCTTTATTACGAATCAAAGTTTCAAAATAGCTGGTTGTTGTTGAAGTATAAATTACGCAAGAACCGCAAGTTCATAGAAAAGAAAGGGGAAAGCCAACACCGAAGTCACCAAGCAATATGACATAAATAATGCAACCAGCGAAATTGGGATTTTGATTTGTTTTCTTCAAAACTTTTATTTGTTATGGAGAAAATGGAACAACCCTAAAATAATATAAAGCTTTTGTCTATATTCAACAAAGAATAAGGTACTAAAGTTTTGCTTGTTGCCCAATCGAGTAGAAAATTTAATGACTTACAAAAATTTTAATCTATAGGTACTCCTTATAAAATTATTTTATTTAAATCGATTGTCCTTTCATTATGATAAAAGTAATCTTTTATCATAATGTAAGGAAATAGTTTTAAAGTAAATTTCGTTACAATTGCTGTTTCGACTCGTCCCTTATTGAATACAAGAGCGAGCAACTGAAGTGGACCGACAACGACACGCGCTCCGCGGTGGCCTCCGACCAGCCTTTTGTCTCGACCCCGCAAACTTGCCATAAATGTTAATATGGGATCTCACATTTGAATATCTATTTCTTCGCGAAGTCGGTTCGTTAACGCGGCCTTGAATTTTAAATTTTATCGTCGCACTGGGATTGCCGCAAATGAGGTGCGTTCCTACGTGATCTCCCCGAGAAAATAACTGTACAAAACTTCTTTGTTTGTCTTTATCTTGCATGATACAAGAACAATCTTAGTATTGTTTTAAATTATTTATTTTAGTTTGTTTAAGAAAAAATCTACTTTGTTAGATTTACAGCTTAATTCTCAAGTCATACGTTGTAACTAATTTATAACGTATCTTAATCTTCTTCTAATTAGAAGGTTTCCCGTAGAAGCCTGACAGGGACTCGCAACTGTTCACAGACTGAAGTGAATGTGTAGCTCCAGTAACATTTAAATTAACTTAGATCTCCTCCGAAACGACGCTAGCTTAAGAATAGTGATTTATTAAGTACGGGAACTGTTACACTTTGAAATAAACTAAATGGAATATTTAAGTAAGTAGGTAGGTAAGTATATATAGGCTATACATCTAGTGTTATAATAAATATACTTTTAAAATACTAATCCTCGTACTTCATTCGATCTCACTTTACTAATAACCTTTATCTTTAATCATGTTATAAAATTTATAAATTTTAAAAACATTTTCCCCGAATCATCAGTTCTCCTTAACCTCTGTGTTATAATAAGTGACTAGAAACACTAAGCACGAAATTAAAATAATATCTATGTACGTATAAAAGTATATTAAACATAACTTTATCTTAGGAACCAAAGCAATTATCTGACTTAAAACACGTAACTTCTAATGGAAGGTTGCATGTTCAATTTTGAACAACTGGACATCTTTTTCGTAAATTTATTAAAAACGTGACTTTATTCATCTATCCATTTTGAGCTGACCATCGTTCTAATTCGCAACCAGCGAAAGATCTAAATCTTGTTTTTTTTTCCTATCACGGCTTGAAAATATAATGCGGCATGCATAATGTTTTGTTAAGTCCGGCGACTCCCAGTCGTCAATGTCGTAGCCCATCGGCTCGCTGACGATCGGAAAGTTTAGCGAACATTTTAATGTGCCTCCACCACCCTGTCTGACCCTCAATTATTGAAAATGCATTTCTGTCCGCGCCCTGCGCCCGTTGCACCGCGCCACATCGCAAATGCACATTTTAAACTGCACCTGATTGCAGAACCGTGTTACTATTCAGGCTAATAAAAGTCGGCCTGTCACTTTATTTTAGTCGATTATTATTGCCTGTTTATTAGTAGGCTATTGCTATTTCAGGTCTGTTGAACTGCTCGGTAGATTGATTTGGGTTCTCTTTAATGTTAATTCTAAAGCAGCTTTAAACATTTTTCATAAAAAATCATTCAAGATGAGTGTTTCCTCTACTTTTTTATTAACTATTTCATCCCACATTTTTTTTTATTAAAAAAGTGGGAAATCGAGAAGGTGCTTCAAGGTGCTACCGACGCCCATAAATATTTGCACAGAATATATATATATATGATAGTTTCCAGCTTTCTTCCACCACAGGCCGGAGTCAAATTACTATTACTAATTATTACTTTACGAAAATTAGTATAGTATGTGGTACTTCCTCGACTTAGCCAGCCGAACACAGACTATGGTAGGCTACAGCTTGACTCTACCAGAATGTCAAATTCCAATAACTTCATTATTTTAATGATGATTTTAATGATTAAGAATTGAAAGAAATGAATAATGGAAGTTAGTAACCAAACTTAATATAATACATCCATACAGAAAATTTTAGAAAAATCCTTGGGGCTTACAAAAACTTTAAATAATACAGATTCATAGTATCCGCACCTTTTCAGAGGCACTGTCTGTTCTAAATAAACAAAAAATATTTTTTTTTATTTACAACAGATCATATTCGACCTCCAAATATTCAGCAAATCATAAAAAAAACGACAGTTGGGCTTTCTCGGCAACTTGAGTGGCGAAATTTGACATTATTGTCTCCCTACTTCAAAAAAAAAGGAAGTTATCAACTCTGTGTAAACGCATTCACGACTTCTTATCTACCTTCAAGTCAAAATTTATTCAAAATTGGTTTGGCGTTTCAGCACTTCTTCTGGTTCAAAAATAGATAAATAAGACCTAAGTTGCTTATATTATTATTTTGTGTTATTCCACACGTGGGGAATAATATTAAACTTAAATATCAAATCAAAAATTGTAAAATGAATCTTTGAATGGTTAGGAACTCTGCAAAGATTCCTCCATAGACGGCACCACGGTCGCTTAGACCG
>DVVJ01002169.1:0-10103 GCA_018234505.1 Junonia neildi neildi
TTTTTATTAAATTAAATAATGTATTATATAGCATATCTGGACATGAATTACATTGCTTAAACGGTAAATATGTTAGTTTTGCTGTAATATTACTTCTAAACTTCTCCATTCGCTTAGAGGTCACAGGAACAAACTCAAACTTTTTGTTCTTAATTTCCCTATTTTTTTCTAAGTAAAAAGAAACAAATTGACCAAAATGGTCAGAGCTCAATTTTGATATAATTGAATTTGAAAAAGGTTTAAAATTACTAAATATATTGTCAATGCACTTGGCCGAATAAGAGGTAACCCTAGTTGGTTCAAGGAATAAGTTAGTTAGGTTATATGAATTTAACAAAGATCTGAATCTAATGGTTGTGGTGGAAATATCTAATAAATTAATGTTAAAGTCACCACATATCATAATGTATTTATTAGATTCAGATAGTTTTAATAATACATTTTCTAACACATTTTCAAATAATTCATATAACGCATCTGGGGGACTGTATATGCTTACAACAATAATGCGCTCCAGCTCAGCACAAGCTATCTCAATAGTACGCTCAACAGAGAGGCTTACTATATCCCTACGTTCCTTAAATTTTAAATGATTGCTAATAAGGATTAGCGAGCCACCGCGTATCGCTTTTTCTCTGCTGAACGCACTTGCTACCTGGTGACCTTTGAAGCTAAATATTAATTCATATTTCCGTAACCAATGCTCTGTAATACATAAAATATGAATGTTTTCAAAATTCATAAACAGCTCCAACTCTAATTCCAACCAAACCTCGCCAAATATCACCAGGGGGGAGGGAGGGGTAAAAAAATGAGAAAAACGACCTATGTTTATGGCCGGCCCATTATGCGAATGCGAATGATAGATAATAATAAAACAATATTATAAACAAACAAAACTTTAATCTTTACACAAAACTGTTAATAAATAAAACTCATACAAAAGTTCACGAGTCCTCGTCCGAAGAAGAGTACAGTGCGTCCCTAGGGTTAAGGGCGCGAACAGTCTCGCGGCGCGGTGACCGTGGAGAGTACACGAGAGTGTCGGACGAGTCGCTCACCACGCTGCTGCAGGAACTACACTGTTCGACTATGTTCTGTTGAAGAAAAAAAGTTATTTCATGTCCCCACCTTTTTTATCGCTGGATTTCATGCATCCCTTTCGAGATAATTCAGGCGGGTATGTGGGATTCCTGACGAGGACTAACGAGGATTGTATGTACCTATTCCTATAGTCCGATTCACGAAACTTGAATGATCTAACTATGCGTATTACTGCGCAAAAAATTAGGCAAAAGTTTGCGACACATGTGGGATTAGAACCCGCACCTTCCACTAGATATACTAGGCCAGTGCTCTAGTCAGTTCAGCTATGGGTCGCGTGCGCGTCACACGCAATGTCAAAATCCTTTATTTGATGATTTTTATAGATGGTCTAAGCGACCGTGTAAGAGAAGCACATAAAAAGTAATGTTAACAACGAGAACGGGTTTTTACTGAATTATTTAACTAGATTCTTTAAATTAAATTTTTGTAGCATATTTTTGGTAAATCTATGTTGATAGTTGTTTTAAGAAAGCAGTTATAATATAATTTAACATAAAAAAATTCAAATGATTCAAATGAAATCTCTCTTACTTTCTTAGTCTCTCTCTGTGCTGCGGTAACCTCTTCCATAACATTCACTTCATCGCCGTGTGCGTTCTTCGAGTCTCCCATTATCCTCTCGATCAAGTCCGATGCCTAAGAAATTGAAAGATCACTTCGAACTTATAGTCAAACTCTACAAAGATATTTTTCATGTATGTATATGGCGCGTATTCCATCATTGGGTGTTGGATCCAAATACACTCGGTATTTTGTTCCTACATGTGTATTGTAGTGTGTATTTTGCAGGCCCGAAGGGAACATTCGTATATTGTGCTGCGATATTGCGAATGTGGTAAGTGTTATATAATAAATCTAACAATCCTCAATGAATATCATGGATGTGTATTGAGCCTAGTTTTATTATATACGAACCTACATCAAGAAAAGAAAAACTAGCACTAATTCTTGTAGCAGTTGTACATAAGATAAAAAAGTCAAAGCTCATACCGAGTCATCTTTCCCATAGTACTGCATGTCTCCAAGTAAATGTGCCGATTTTGTCGTTTTTTTCATCTTCGTAGTTTCTACCAGTTTAATGTGTGTACTTTGGGCTTTCTTCGGCACGATCTTTACTCGAAGTTCACTTGAATCTACTTCTTCTTTTACGAACACTGGATCATCTGTTATTTGTTCTACTTCTGTATTTTTCTCTTCTTGCTTTTTCTCTTCTGATTTTTCAGGTAAGCATTGTCTATGGAAAGAAATTCAATAAACATGATTACTGTGTTTAGAGATTCGTTTTTATACTGTTATAAACATTTGTTTGTATTGTAATATTATAATATATAACTTTTTTTAATGTACGATATAATTGATAAAATCGAAGTAATAAATCGGTCAAAATTCTCCAACTCATTATATTATAACTCAAATGAGAGTAAAGTCAGCAGAGGCTGACATTTCAAAGCCAATTCACATTCACATGTCTACATATATAGCTGATGTTGATATAAATAAAATGATCTACGGTTTCAGAAAAATTACTTACCCATTACACTGGTTATTCTTAATGAACGCGTAAATGTCTTTGAAAGCTTGTTGTATGTAAGACAGCGTATGTTGGTCGATAGGCACCGAACTTGTTGAACCAGAACTGCTCGACATATCTCCAGAACGTGAACTTGCCTGGAAAGACTGTTCTGATCCTGAAATATATATATTCAACAATTATTTATCATACTTCTTTTCCCTGTTTGTATATTCGTACGTCAAATCAATGAAATTCTGATTACTGAGGTAATTTCGAAGAATTTTGGTATGGGGGTAGGATCTCGAAAAAAAATACAGGCTACTTTTTGGTATCATGGCCCTGGTGGACGTCGTGGTAGCATGTGCAAACGATCCTGGGTGACCAAATAATAATTACAATGAGATGATTACTGTGATGTGTATTTTTGTTCCAGGAGTCCCATATATTCGCCCAAATCTCCTTGGACGGTAAGTGTAGCGTTATAAAACAATAACAATTTGTTTGTATGATAACGTCATTTGTTTGTATGATCACGTCGTGGACAAAAGGTTATAAATATTTTACCAGACGACGTGGCGTTGTTCTGCCACATCTGTATCTGCTGCTGCTTGAGTTGCCTCATCTGCTGCACGAGGCGCTCATTCAGCTCCTCCAGTTGTCGCCGGTGTGATGTCTCCTCTTGCAGCTGCTCCTCTAAAGCCTCCGCGTAATCCCTTAACATATAGATTATGAACAATTTAGTTCGTAATATTCTTACTAATATCATTAATGTAAGAGTGAGTTAATTGTTGGTAGACACGAATTCCATGAAATTTTGCATGCTTAAAATTAGAAGCACAAATTAAATAAAGGAATATATTTAATCCCGAAATAATGAATATTTATAAGCCAACTAGCACTTTGGAGTCATGAATAATTAATGTTAGTAAGGAGTTTCACAAGGTAGCATTTTAGGTCACATGTTATTATTTTTTTTTCACCAGAAAATTTTCATGATTCGAATCAGGATAATAAAGTATGATACAAAAAAAGATGTTCGATATTATTGTAGAGTATAACGGGCGTCCTTTCGGCCATTCCATTCAGACAATCCGAATTTACATTTTTATGAAGATACTTACTTTTCTTTTTGAACTCCATTCGTCTTAGCATTATATTTACTGGGTGCGTTTCTGACATTTGAAGCCACCCGCTCTTTAACGATACCATTCCTAAAAACATTATTCATATTTTTTAGCATATTTAACTCAATTAAGTACTACTCAGTAAATCTTTTAACGTTTTTGTCTTACTTAGAAGGCACAGATTTCATTGATCTGCCGTCACTTGAATAACCACTGCCCAACCAAGAATACTGTAAGATACGCAAGTTATTAGAAAAAAAAAATTCACTTTATTAATATTTATTTTTTTGGTAAATGAATGACATGTTTTACTCTAATTAAAAATTATTTCATTTACTATTCAGAAAAAATTAAAGATAAACAACTCGATATATTAGAACATAATAAAAAGTCGAGGAATTACCTGCCCACTAACACCTCTTTCGTTCTGTCTCAAAGCGGCTCGAATCTTCGATAGAGATTCGTTTGAAAGTTCCGCATTGTGCCTCATGTCCAGCACCACTAGTGTTGTATTTGAACGCATCACTTGTAGCACGGTGGACGCGCACTCCTCAGTCAACCCGCAGTTTTGAACGTCTAAAGCTGGTGAGGAATTTGGATATCGTTTTATCAAGATTTCATACCAGTGGAAATCTTTGGGTGTTATTGGCACAGAAGAGTGATTATTCTTTTGAACTTAACTTTCAAAATGGAAGAAAATAGTCGATAGGTAAGCAGGAGGAATAACATGAGGAAAATTATCCCAAGATTCTGGTTTTCGTTTTTCCAAAATTCTGAAGAGTTCGTTTGTTTCGAATTACAATTTCGCGAAAATCTAATACTTTCTTTACCTTTTTATTAACAACGTGTTGGATTTTTTCTGTCTGAAGGTTTCATTTACCTTTTATCCACAAATCGTCTGCGAGTTCAGTAAGTACTTTACCCACTCCGACATCACCCAGCTGTGGGTTCCCACACAGTGTAATTCTTCTCAATCCAGCCATCGTATCCAATTCGGGTAGACGATACCGGAGCGTATGTACCCAATTTTCACTGTAGCGGTGGATTTTTTGATACTATTGAGGAAAAAATATACAAGAAAGTTTGGTTTGATCAAAATAATGCAACATTGTATCAGATCGCTTTAGAAAATGACTCGCTTCGCTTATTGAACTAATTTATAGGTATAAAAACTTAACTGTAGTGCGTGAATTTACGACATTGATGCCCTTGATCACTCATTGACACAAACAAAATGACAAAGTCCAAGTTTTATTATATCATCTACCAGAAACTGCTTATTTAATTAGTTGTATCTATTTATAATCCCAACATGAAGTTATTAATCTTGTACCTTAATTAAATCAGCTATGTATCCAGCACCTAGTGGAGTTAGCTCGCAGCCACTGAGGTCCATTGTCAAGATGTTGGGCAGACACCTGACGGCTTTACATATCGCCAAGCAACCTGCATCTCCAATCAGACATCTCGGCAAGTACAGGTGTTGGAGCGAACTGTTGGCTAGTAACGCCTGGAAGATTTAAGGAAGATCGAATTCCTATAAAACCTTCTGTTAAGGTCTATTTTAAATATTTGTTCATTAATAGAACTTTGATCGAGTGAGTTGTACTTAATATGTGTTATGCGTGGCTTATTTGAAACAGGTTCAGCTTACTTATTTTGTGAAAATGTCAGTTACATTTTTGAGATAAATATTCCTTACAGACAAACCGACATTTTAAAGAACTTTATTTTGAATAATCTGGTTGTACCTACACAACTTTTGGTTCATGGACAGATCAGGAATCTTTTGCCAAAAACAATACAAATGAAAGTAAGTAGAACTGCATTTATGCAAAATAAAATTTGTAAAGAAAAATTAGCTCCATTTTTTCTCTACGTCCATACATCCAGCCTTAGTACAGTCTAGTCCAAATAGGAGTTTTATATGTTACCTCACAAATAGGATTTAAATATGGTATCTTCAGTGGCAGTCCCTCAAGCATCAAAGATGTCAGTAACGTGGTATTGGATAGCAGTTGTGAAAGTGCTTCTATGAGGTTGCTCAGCATAAAATTAGTTAAGATTACAGCTCGCTTGTTGACGGTCTTGGCGAGGCGCTCGCAATCGATATGTTCTAAGACTATGATATAACAATAATAAAAATATTTAGTAGAAAATGTAAGATCCAGGCATGCAATTTTAAATCCAAGATTTAGATTTAGAAGAGGGAGGAGGGGAACACTTTCATAGATGTTCGAGTGATGGTAATCCATATCAAAGAAGAATTTTATATAAAGAATCGTGAATCAGGTCCAATTTAGTTCTAGGATAGGCGTGTAAAAGTAAATAGCAAAACTAAAAATATGGCAAAAAAAAATTGGAAACGAAATGATGCCATATTGCACAATGGACTAACTCGACATCTGACTTAGGGACTATAACAGCACAAAGGAATTGTGTAGATTCGTAGCCAGTGATATTTTATAACCAGAAATATATCAAATAGTTAATAAAGTTCATCTCAAAAACTAACCAGTTTTCACTTGCTGACGACATTTTATAGACACTGAATGCAAGCTAAGATCACAGCTCAGTGCATTCAGAATGGGCGGCCAGTCCGCATATTTTATCCTATCCACGCAAAAGTCTAGAACCTTCGCATTACCAGACGGTATTACATTATTCAATGGCGTCAGATTTTGTAATTTGCAACATTTTATATAACATTGGTGAAAAATGCGACTGCTTTTAACATCACCTTTGCCGACCATTTTAAAAGTAAAAGAGTTAAAAAAACATTCGTGTAATTGTGATGAAAAGTGAGAATATTGGTAACTTTTAAAATGTGTATATTGTATGAAGGCTCTAAAATTACAGTTCTCAAAATTAGAATTGTCTTTAGTGACAATGTCAATATAATTTTATCTTTATGAAAATACATACGATCTTTTTGAGTAAAGTATAGTCAGGTACAAAAGTACTAAGTATATGGGTACGGAAAATAAAAAAATCAAATATTTTAAAAACTTTATTAAAATATACTTGTGACTTTCTTTTACAATACAAAAACGTCAATGTGGCATTTTTACATTTGGTAAATCCAATTAAATAGCAAACGCTAAAATAACAATATCAAATTAAGTAATATTCTGTCTGTTTCAAATTTTTCATACTTGCTTCATATATTCTTTACAAAAAGAAAATATTATTATAGTTTTTAATAAAAATACGACAGAAGCTTGGCCACATATAAAACCTTACATTAAAAAAACCTTCATAAAGTTAATAACAAAATACTTATATTACAACTATTAAAAACGCTTATCATTTAAATAACTTGGTTACAGTGATATTGGTAACAAAATAACGTTAAAGCATCTATGATGTTTATTATTATTTATTAAAATGTTTGTTATACAAAAATAATAATAATAATAATGTCAAAAAAGTTTTTAGTTTACGTCAAAACTGGATGAAAAAAAAAACAATGTGTAAAAAGGCGTGATGCCAATTCAACAGATAATTTAAAAGAAAAAAAAATATTTTTTATTCAAATACAATGTTACTATGCCAACAAAATGAAACAATTCAGATACTTTTATAAAGAATCTATTATTTTAACGTATCGCAAAAATGCGATCAAAAAATATCTAATCACTCTTTAGCATCTATAGGCTTAGAACCTAATATAAGTGTACAAATAAACAAGTATAAAATTAGTTTATTTTGTATATAAATAGTAAAAATATATCCATCCTTGTCCTCAGGTACACAAGACACTATAATACATTAGTTGAAAACCGATTTTTTTTATTTATTTATTATTTTTTTCTGTTTCTAAAGCTATATTTCTATCTCTTTCTTTCACAGCCCTTCAGAGCAATTTTCGATTTCGACCTAAACGATATGAAAAGTTATTTTGTTCATAGAACTATTTCCCTTTCCACTAGAATATGTTTGTCCTTCTTACACTCTAGTGATTAGAATGAGATAAATACGATGCAAAATTTGCTATACAAAACCTTTCAAAAGTCACCATTCACTCACAATGATAAAATAAATATGAGCATTCATACAATCATTCGTTCATTGTAACGTCCCTAACTTGTGTAACGCTAGGGTTACTTGTATGGTGTGTTGTGTCGTGACGCGTCAAAAGCGTATCGCTTTCATACATTTAGTATTGTTATAAACACACTATATCCATGTATTGTAACACTGCGTCGCAACACACTCATGTGTTTCTAGCCATACTGAATGTATGAAAGCGATACGCTTCTGGTGTGTTTCTGACGCGTCACGTCACAATACACTACATAAGTGTAACCCTAGCCTATCTTCCATCGCATCCTAGACTTGTGATGAGTTAGAGAATACTTATGTCAAACATCTATCCACCTCATTCACTCGTGAAAGGAGAGCCGCTAGTCCGCATACGTTACTATATAATTCGACGGTTGTCTATCCGACTCGGGCTGGTCGCCATCGCTGAAGGAATCGTTCGAATACGATTGACGCCTCGTCCATTCGCTTTCGGGATCGGAGAATATGTTGCGATCGTCTAAATCGTCATCTAAGTCTAGTTCATCTGAAAAGAAAAATTTATGTTTAATATTTAAATTTAAACAGATTTTATTTTACTATTATTACTCCTACTATTAAAGATGGACCTTCAGCATGCATTTATTGCCACAACTGTTTAAACAAGGAAAATTTGATTTCAGAAATATATTTTTTTTATACAAACATGTATTTAGTTTATTTTTTATCCTTGTTTATGTTGAAAGAAAAAAAATGGAACACGATGTATAAAAAATGTTTCTACGTATTATTTGTAAACAATATTCAATACGATTATTCTAATGTTATTTTTCATTCATTTCCATCACCATAATAACCACCAAAAATATAATTTCACCATAAAAACAAAAATCATATTTCCAATTTCCACAGATTACTATTAATTAAAATCCTACACCTTTGACTATAAAAATTAGAAAAAAAAAATGTTATTTTTTTTAATCCTTAACTCCGACTTACGTCACTGTGGCCGAAGATGTTCCTGGTTTTGGATCACCTGTCATTATTGTAAAAATGTAAAAGAGATTTTTACAATGTTTGTTATATAGTTTTAAAATATATACAAAACAACATAGTTTCCAGTTAATATGTCATTATAATAAAAAAAACTATTATCTGCAATTAGACACTTTACAGTCACTTATTTAATTAGAAAATCATAAACTCGAACATCATCAGATCGGAACAGATCTTCAGAAACTAATACCTACTAATATCACTAAGTATACCGTCTTTCAAACGAAAAACCGTCGCATTAAAATGGTTTTTCGTTTTATAGCTGGGATGGCACACACACGATGATTCATTAAATACGCCTATAAATAAACAAAGTACGTACCGTCATCGGGCATAAGCTCCCCGGACCAGTCGTTGTCGAATTCCAGTTGCTTGTTGAGGTCGCGCTCTGTGGGCGACTGTACCACGTCCGTGTCTGCATCGGTCACGTCGTAGATCTCCGTCATTTTCATCTGCAAAGAATGAAACAATGATTTTATTGTACAATATTTGAGAGTTTACGTATTAAAAGCGTGGATATACGCCATAAAATACTTAAGAGTTTTCAAAATTTAATTAAGGTTGGATTCTCGATCCGACCGAACAATCTCCATCATGTTTTCTCCATCCCACGATACATTGGCGATATAATATGCATAAAATTTATTGCATGAGTAATAAAAACTTGAGTCTGAACTAAATTACATAATGAAATTAGAGTGGTAAAAGGTTTTCATTCATCATTGCATAACTCAGCTTAATTTTTTTTTGTATTAATTCTGAAGTGTAAGTAGGTCTTTAGGAAGCATCATATATTCACATCGCAACATGATTTTTGAAAAAAACATTCTAATTTTTATATCAATTATGAAATAATGAATTATAATTAGGTACTTAATTATTGATGCTTTATTACGTCTAAGCAGATGGTAGACTTTATAAAATATGTAGTATAGGTACAAAATTGTACCAAGAATTAGACTCCGTCGTTTGTAATAGAGAAGTATAATGATTAATGAATCGATTTATTTCGAAACTATGTCATCCTTAGTTATTGTTATCAATACAAAATTATATAGCAACTTCAACGCTGAAAAATCATAGTGGACCTTTGCGAGTCATCATAAATTTTATTTATTAATATTAAATTAAAATAATAAGAAGTTTTTATCAGTACCGCTCTGGTGTAGTGGTGCTGAATGCGCTATTAACACTGGCGGTCGTGGGTTCGATTCCTGCTCGGGGCGGATGTTTGTATTTATATAAACATTCGTTTCTAGGTCTGGTCCTTGTGGGTCTAC
>DVVJ01002170.1:0-10103 GCA_018234505.1 Junonia neildi neildi
CGTGCGGCATTATGCCGCATAATGCGCTTTAGTGCTGTAATTGGAAAACACACTACGTAACCACAGCCTGTACATATCCCACTGCTGGGCATAGGCTCTTAGGTCATGGAGCTTAATTGAATAAACTATGATTACATAATTTAAATACTATAACAATAATTTGAATAAACTATAACGCTTTAAAATGAATTGAAATAAAAAAGACTTTCATCTCTATGTCTAAAGATATGCCATTAAATATCTAATAATTATTGACTGAGAAACTTTGACAGAGTATTTTAAATATACCTACATCATATTCAGCGGGATATTGAATTCGAAACCGGGACCGTAACACTACTGTAATTATGTTTCAATTTATTGTAAAATTATTATTGCCAAAATATATGCAAATTTCAATATGCATTGAATTCATTATTTTTAATTCAATGACTGATGAATTTCAAAATAATAACTTCAATAAATGTCCTTATTTATAGTTTTTCCAACTACTTTTTTATTTTAGTAAATATTTTTACCAGGATAATATTTATAGAGGACATAGAGGTGGGAAGAAAAGATACATTTGTATTTTATTGTGGATATTTTATTAACATTATCATCATGCATCAAATTTATATACTAAATCATTTACACTTATAACTAGCTATACATAGAAAAATAACTTAACTAGGGGGCAGAAAATACAGTATTTTGTTAAATTAACGAACTAAAATTATAATTAAAATAATCGGACTTTATCTGTTTAAATCTAAAAGCAAGTGTAACGCAAATCACTATCGCTCATGACTCTCAGAACTGAAAAGTTTCAAACGACAAACGGCGACATCTAGCGTCGAATAGCTGAAGCAAAATTTTGATGCGATGATAACTGCTTACGCGAAAAAATAATAAAACAATCCACACGCTTTCACCGATTACGTATTCAATTATTGGACATTAACTAGTGAATAAGAATACATTGAAATAGTAGACAAAACGTGTTCGTCAGCGTACGCCTCCCTCCCCCTATTACCGAATTCACTAACCTTCTCATTGCTTTCGCGCAAAATATTTTCATATTTCACCTATCTACCGACGCCATTGACAATCGCTCATGGGCCGTGAGGGTGTGCGTTTGGATTATTTTTAATTTATTTACAATTTTTACGTGCAATACACAGTCGGCCATCGCGGGCCCGCGGACGCCTCGTACCGATGCGGCGTCCGGAATAATTTAAAACGAATTTTATGATAACACTAAGACTAGGCTCAATTAAAATAATTTTAACAATAATTTCCACGAGGTGCTGTTAAAATTTACATTGAAATTTTAAGTACATTAATTAGAAACTTTGATTTTTTTTTAACAACATCAATTCGACTAAAATTATTTTAAAATTTTCTCGAGCATCTTTTTAAATGTTTGCTCAAACATTTTGCCTACTAACCGGTAACTCTTATACATTTCACACTAGCCGAATTATAAATTCTGAGAGCGCTCCCCTGCCATCACGTGGTCCATTCATTACTACTATTATTCATTTATAATTATGTATATTACAATAAAATTTGTAACCTATAGAACGAAATTTCCTAAAAAAAGGAAAAAGTATTACACGGTCACGAAATCCGCGCCTTCGACTCCTTGTAATGAGTGAATCAATTCGTCTAATCATACGTGACAATCGCGAGGGCAATAATTTAACTAATTTAAAATATTTTAATAATTCCGATCGAGCCGTACGAGTCGGTCGGGGCGCGGATTCGGCAAACGTCATACTTTGACAAGACGAAATAAATAAGTTAAAACTTATAGTAATATTTACAAAAGCGAGAAATAGATTTCGAAAGAAAGTCACTTTGAGAATTTCTCCTACCTATATAAAAATACGATTAAAACTCCTCTTTTATCATATGTTTAACTTTAAATCACATGGAACGGGCACTGGATTTGTTCGTAGAAGTTTGGACACTGAGATCGTTCGCTGACACCGAGACGACACTAGCACTGGGCGTGCGGGCCCGGCGGCGAGGGCCTGCGGTCCCGCACTAGCACCCATTTACTCAACATTACGATTCTCTTAAGACTTTTACCCTTTTCAGTTCGACGACCGAGCGCGCAGTCCGTCGGCCAACGATACGATATATAATAGAGACTTACACGCTAATAAATTGATATATTTTAATTTGAATATAAAAATATTATATAACATTCGGAATCATAGTTTTTTTTTAATAATTAACGATGACTGCGCGCTCCGTCGCCTCAATATTGGACGCTCACCACCTAACTAACAATTCCTCTCGCTAGTCAGAAATAAACCGTGTACTAAGTATACATAGAAGTCAATAATAACTGTAAACATATACAAAATCTTGATTCGTCTTTGTATTCATGAATCGTAAACTCAACGCGAACTAGGCTACCGCTTAACCTGATCCTTTTAACGACTATCTAGTTAAAAGTAGTATGATTCATTAACATTGGACCACAAATATTAATTAATTATTAATAATATTTATTCAGGTAACAAAAAATAGGTGCCCCGCGCCGGTGCGAAATATTATATCACAATAGATTTTAACGATTCGAACTCATCTGATATGCTGAGAAAATATATTTTTGTTAAACATAATAATATATGAATACTATACACTCTGATATGTCGATGATGACGGCGCGGGGCCCTCCAACAGGCTTATAGTAAATTTAAATAAACGAAATAAACTAGAACGTGTTCACTTAAAACAGCTCACTTATAGTAAACATCTATTTTAAACACAATTAACTCACAAGAATTACATCTTAAATATAAAGTTCTCTAACAGAAAGTTGGCAGTTGGTTTCAGTACGCTAGGCAGAATCGTGATTCCACAAACAAGAACCTTAATAATATCAATTGAAAATTCGGTTTCAATCGCTGAAGAAAGGATACATTAAAAACGAGATAGAATTCAGAGGACCGACACGTCTCGCGCCCTCAGGGGGTGCGTTTTATATAAAAATTCAGCTAAATTGTACTTTAAAAGGGACATTTATAATGAAATAGTAAATATAATTGTATCTAAAGAGATTTGTGAGAGAGTTCTCTAACTCTGGATGTTTCATAGTTTTTTTTTTCAATTTTCACCCCCTCAAGGCGCGCCCCGCTCGGTCACAACAAAGGAACAATGTAGCTAGATAATTGGTAGATAAATTGAATTAATAAGAATATATATAGTATATATAAATATCATTGAGGTCGTCAGTTTCAACAAGGTGTAAATATGCGAATGGCCGTAAAAAGCACCAAAGAGGTTATACATATTATTTCTTCTGAGGGCAATATACGATATTTCCGTCATTATAATATAAACATTTTTCATTACGTAAATATTTCTTTAATATAAACTCTTATTTAGACTATAATATTACTTATTGCATATTGTAAAAACTGTTTTTTTTTTTCGAATAAATTGTATATTCATAATATGTAATATTATTTTTGCGTTTTGAGGTAGGAAGTTCTGTTCGGCGGCGGCCGGCGACGCCCGCTTTACAATATTCATAGAAACGTTACAAACTTTTAAAAATTCGTTTTAACATTATACAAAAATCACTCCGTACCGTATATCATATAACATCTAGCAAATTTTAGTGTTCCTTTCTGAAATTCCCCTAAAAATAGGTATATATAAACATTTGAGCAATCAATTTCGTCTCTCCTATTCTGTATAAATATTTAATTCAATAATAAACATTATATTAGTTCGATTTGAGAATAATAATATTTATCTTAAGAACGTTATTAGAAGCGATCGGAAAGAACGTAATGCATGATGACTTGAAAAATAGACGATATACTATTTAAATAGTTAGTGAAAAAACGTACGAAAGAGCGAAACAATACCGACGCTACGAGTAGTTACGTATCAACTGTCCTTGGGGCGACGGCGCCCTACGCGAGCGAGCAGTCGATCTCCACGATGTCCTTGGGCACGTCCACGAACTGGTAGACGAGCCGCTGCCCGTCCACCTTGGCGAGGATGCCGCGCTGGTAGTAGTAGCGCAGCGCGCGCCCCATCGTCTCGTAGTTCATGTCCGGCTTGTTCTTGTGCAGGCCCCACAGCCGCGATACCGCCTTGGAATCCACCAGCTTGAACACGCCTTTCTCGCGGTTCGTCCACTTAATATAGCGGGGGCAGTACTCGCGATCTTGGAGTAGCTTGAGAAGGAATTCCCACAGATATGTGGTCGAGCCCTCTCGGCTCTTGCGCTTGACGCCGGGGGTGGGTGGTGCGTCAGTGCGCGGCCTCTTCTTGGGCTTGAGCTTGTTGTGGTGGTGGTGCCGCTGGTAGTCGCCGAAGTCGAAGACGGAGTAGGGCAGGTCGTCGTGCGGCAGCGGCGGCGGCGCGGGCGCGGCGAAGTGGTGCGCGCCGCCCCCGCCGCCGTACCCGTAGCCGTACGCGTCGCGCTCGCCCACCGTTACTGGAAAGATGGGAGAAAGGACTTTAATCAATTGTTTTATGCACAACTAAGATAAATATCAGAGATATAGAGTTGCTTGAGTAATTAAATCAATAGGGAATTCGTAATTTTCTATGAATTAGATAAATATATAAAAATATGTATTATATACGTTGTATGTAGGTATTACTCTTTTTTAATTATTCTTGAAATATCGAATTAAAAAAAAACTTTAATTACAATCCTTTATTACACAAACTATTACAACACAAATTGAAGGTGTACCTATAACGAAAAAACTCAAACTTTTTTTCTGTCTTATAGGAAATTACTTAAAATGCTATCGCAATTAGACAGTTTAAAGTGTAGTTAACAATCTAAGAACCGGTCGTTTGAAGCAATGCCGCAATTTTTAAGTGGGTTAGTCGATCGACATTTGTAACTTCCTGTATTTATAATATTTTTTACACGAAATTCAGCTGAAACGGTTTCCTAATCTCGGTGAATGTGGAATGTATTGTTCAGATGTTTTAAACAGTTATACGTTTACTTGCCCATACAATTTAAACGCAAACAAGGCAAAGTGTTATAATATTTAAATCCAAATTATCATATTAAATTGCATTAGTGATGTCATTTGAACAATACTTTTAATGAATTAAATAATTTTAGTTTGGTACTAAAAATATATTATGTTTTATTAAGTTAGCAATGTCACTAAAATTGTAGTTTCTAAATCGCGTTTTACTATAATTAAATAAAATATAATTTTTCGGCGATAGAGTCAAAATATTCGTATACCACAGATTATAAAGTCACAGTAATCGTCTATTAGTTGCATCAATTAAAATATAATTACTTTAATTAAACCAACTAGTTACTTACTTGTTGCTATTATTTACAAACATTATGTAAAATATAATTTTACATGACTAATGGTATTTGTTTAATGCATTAACGAGAAATTGTTTATTTACTGACTTCTAGTTAAAACCGACCATTATTATTTATTATTGAATAGTCGTATGTTCTATTTTTATCTGTTAGTATTATTTTAATTGTAGTAACAATTACTAGGTATTTTAATAATTTTATTTTTTAACTGTAAGTCTGTTTAGTTATTTATTACATTATTTTGATCATAATAAGAGCATTAGTTTATTTCACTTTGTCTATGATAAAAACAAAAAAATAAAATAAAAAGCTACTTGTAGCTATTTTAAGCAGTTTTATAATTAAAAGATATGTAATAAATTTATGAAAAACTTCAATAAACTAAACATTTTACTTTAACAGAATCACGTAAACAAGAAATGATAGATGATCATAACAGAGCCGGCAGACGGCGTAATTCGTTTGAGTCGCAAAAACACACGTTTTTCAAGACGAAACTTTTAATTTCGTTGGTTTTTCGCGTTATTTTCAGTTTTTCTTTGAAGAATAAGTATTAATTGATCATGAAGGATTTGCTCTAGTTTATAGTTCTGGTAGTCCCGGTGGGTTTTTGTACAATCGTAAGTGAACAAAGTTCTTGTGGAGTAGAAGTTTTTTTTTCAGTCGTATTAAAAGTATATATTAATTTTCTGTTTATATTAGTAAGTGTGTATAGTAAATTGAGTTTATACTTAATTTAATTTCGCCTAAAATAACTATGTATGACACAAACTTTTTAGAGCTCTACAATTTTTGTCATTAATCTATTTGGTTTTTAATTCACCTTTCATGGTAAAAATAGGCTGCAGCATATTTCTCAACAGATAAAACAATCTATCAGTTAAAAAAGCCAGCAAACCGTTTGATAAGAGCGTGAATAGATAAGTGTCGGGTTGCGTCAAGCCGCCTTGACCCCGATGCGGCCACTCGCTGTTTTCCTTTACATGTGAAGCCAGTTCTTGTGGCTGTATCAATTATATTTATATAAAGATATCGCGACACATTCTATTTAATTCGTAAAGTACAGATTATGAAATTAAAAAAAATAAACTTTTTTTTTTCATCTGTCATCTCGAAATAGATAATGTTTTTTTTTAATCTTTGGCAAGCGTAATGTATCTATGGTAAGCAATTTAGTTGAAAGGTTGAAAGTATTTGATCTCCACGTGTGGCGGTTTTCTCGGAACTATAAAATTTGACCGCATTTAGCATACTAATAAAAAACGTCCATTATAGAGCGGATGATGCGGAAAACCGTAAAACTAGGTTTTGTTTGCGTTCGCTCTTATTATTCGATCATTGAATATTGCTAATTATCGCAGTTCGGCACAGACTATAAATACACGAGGATATGACGTGTGGCGGTACGTGAAAACCATAGTCTGGCAACATTTGAAACGAGGAAATTAGCAATACAAAAACAGTTAATTATATTTTGGCATTTTCCTACGATAAGATAACAGCGCGTTCGAAATCAGCGTTAATACTGTTATATAAATATTTATAGATTCCACTTGTTTTTCAAGATAGGGTTTCGTTAGGGCGCGATCGTACTGTTATAGTTGATTACAGCGACTAATGAACAATTGAACATTATAGAAATTGAAAATATTTAAACTTTTTATAATAATATCCTTTAGGTTTTGTGGGTTATCTGTTTATTTTCTTTGTCATAAAAAAATAAACACAGATAACACTCAAATTTGATTACAATGTTTGACAATGTTTATTTATGTGCTCATTAATCTGAGAGTGTAATAGTTATTGAAAGTAATTTCATGCAAATGTCAAGTTTATTTTGTCTGCGCGCTGTGAACGCGGCTATGGTCGCGTCCGTTGTCCGCCATTTTCTTTCTAATATTATCTAAGGCGCGTATTTTCGCGCGGCTTATCGGCAGGTCGTTTACCCCGACACGTGTGTTCGTTTGTCATGTCTTGCGTAAGGATAAGTCACACTAAAAAGGCACCTTGCGTTCTGTTCCATATTTAAATGAATAATTGTAAATATTAATTTCGTACACCAAATTAGTACACAAAATGGCGGACGATTTGGCGCGAAATAATATGGAATGAGGTTAACTTTCTGCGAGTTTTATATGACTAATGATTGTTTCTTTTTAATGTAATAAGGAAATGATGCTACGTATAAAACCTAGTCCGAAGTGTTCTGATAAGCCAGAAATGTTTGATAAGCGTTTGAACTGCGCTGTCGCTAATTAGAATTAAATAGAATTATGGCACGACGTAAATTTGTCGTAAGCACATTGCGAATCAAATAACACGGAAAATGATAATACAGTTTTATCAATCGAAGCGTTATGTAAGAGTATTCGGGGATTATAATTGTAATGTCACGAGAAAGGTAACGATTGTTGACTTTTTTTTTAAATTTCAAAGCATAGACAAACATGTTTACTTGAACGTCAATTTGAAATAGAGAACGACTCTACATACATGTAGGTACGGATACACAGACGTAAATCATATATAATGTGAACATATACACATAATTTAATTTAATGTCCGTCCGCACATCGGGTCTAAGTTTCGGGGTTTGCCGTTTAGTTTCAATTCGAAAGCTAACCTAAAACGCGATCGTGTCGCAATTAACGTGATAAATGTTACCGATAGCGGATGGAGCATATAGGAGCTTAGCTTATGTATTATTTAATGAACCGTTCCACGTACTCCCTAGCCTGGGAACACTAATACAAAACAACAAAAAACACATATATTATGCGCTGGCGTTTCTATTTTTAGCGGATGCGCGGAACGCATCCTACTGGTTTAACTGCAATACCAAGGTTACGACGCCCGTACATCTAGTGTCATCTTCGCTCCCTTCATGCGAAAAGAAAACTACTCACCGTGACGACCGATCAAATTTATACCCTATTCTTAAAACATTAAGACCTATTATCAAACTGAGTGGAAGCTATGACGGTATTTTATTCCCGGATACAAGAATGCGAACGTTAGCGGAGGAGGGATACGACCGGTCCTCGCATCCCGCACGCAAGAAATAGGTTACCCCACAAACCTCTTGTGATACAAACACTATTGTTTTATCGTCTATAGGCTCGTATATTAGCTCGAACGTTTACTTGTTAGCTGCGTCTTGAGGGAGTTCTGAATTATTAACTAAATGATGGAGCCTATGTAAATGGAAGCCTTAAATATGATAGGTATTATAATATTAGTTTTACTATATTTTTAAAATAAAGGATTTACGACATGAATTCCAAGATTATTTTCTCATTTTCCTCTAACTTTCGCCCATTGATGTTCAAACGTCTAAGATGTTTGGCAGTCGCCCAGCCGTCGTCACAGCAGAGATGATATATCTGTGACGATACACTGATAGTGATAAATATAATACCTGATAAGATTGGCAACATTTCCTCCAAGCAACGGCGTGTTTTCGCGAAGAACAAACATTATCTTGCGAATTTTTTGCCGGAAGAGATAACATAGTGAGGATTATGATACACGTAACGTTTGTGCATGGCTCTTTGTTTTACACGATGTTATTACTAGTGCGAATATTTACGTTGCATTCGTTTATCTGCTAATATAGCTTGAGCTGTTTTATACAAATATGCATTAGGTCATTACCGTCCTGACATTTCTTCTAGAGTTTTAAAGTTACTTTGTCATTTCCGATTAAACCTGTCGGCGAAACAAAAGCTTAAAAAATCCGCCGTCAGGCGAAGTCGTACATAGCTATCCTAGTTTGATTGTCATGCATAAACAATGCAATTTTTATTCAGTCACATCCTCCCATAGAGCCATACAATGGCAAGATCTACGTACGTTTTCCTGTGGCACCGGAAAGCGGTGTGCGTGGTTCTAAGAGTGCATGGTGTGTGTGTGCGTGCAGACGGCGTCGGATGAGGCAGGCAATGACCAGGAAATGACGCCGCCGGCTGACCTTCACACACACGCACACACGCACACGCTGCGCCCGCGCATCCCTCTCCTGGCGCTCCCGAAGCGCGCTCACAAGATCGCGCTTTGTGATTTTCCTTATATGTCTTAGTTTCGCAAGTTATATTTAGCTAGTAATATTATATTTGAAATAGTTTTTGGTAATTAAGTGATTATGAATGTTTAATTTTTAATGAATAAATCAGTATTTAATTAGATGTGCGAGATAAACTTTTGTAATATCAGTTTCTTCATCATCAGATCCTAAAAGATAATTATAATGATGTAATTATAAATTGATAATGACTTGATTTTTTTCGTATCATATCCGTGTATGAAATAGTTTTTACATAAAATATTTCAGAATGTTATACCAAGCTACATTTCCAAAGTAATTCAAACAAAGGCAATTAAATTCGAGGAGGAAAAACTTACATATACATAACATATAACTACAGAATCTTTTATCAATCATTATTTAATAAATCGCACACCAATGACCATACATATGCTATCTTTAAATATTTGAAATAAGCTATTCAATTTGAATTACAGACATTTGAAGTTAAAATATAAGTAGAGTGTGGATGGCAAGGAATATATCAGTTTGTATCACAGTAGAAAATGTGGTAAATCTATACTAATATTATAAAGCGGAAGAGTTTGTGTGTTTGTTTGATTGTTTGTTTGTTTGAACGCGCTAATCTCAGGAAGTACTGGTTCGAATTGAAAAATTATTTTTGTGTTGGATAGGCTATTTATCGAGGAAGGCTTTAGGCTATATAACATCACGCTGCGACCAATAGGAGCGAAG
>DVVJ01002171.1:0-10101 GCA_018234505.1 Junonia neildi neildi
CATTGAAAATATGTATAACCGAAATATTAGGTCCTTACGTGTGAAATTGGTGTTTTGTCATACTTTGCCATACTTTGCCAACTTGATCTCAAATATTTCCTCTTTAGTTAATAATTCCAATTTCAAAATACAGTTGTTTACTAATGGACATAACGCTCGTTGTCTTTCTGGCAAGATATATAAAGCAAATTGACAAATCTTTGTGAAAAATGGATTTGAAAACATGACATGGGAGTAACAGTCTGTAACAGTCGAGTTTCTTGCCGGTTCTTCTCGGCTAGGATCTACTTTCCGCACCAGCGGTAGATTAAAAAAATGTAAATTGACGATTCAAAAGAGCCTCTGAAGCCAACTTGAATTTGAATTTGAATGAGCGCTAATTTCATATGTAGGTAAGGACCTATAATATGTAATATCCGAAATACGCGATCGAAGCTACAAGGTACTACAAATCAGAAAACTACAAATCCAGTTACATAAAACAAAAATATTTCATAAATTAATACCGCTGAAAATATTTCGTTCTAATTAGATAAGTAAAACCTGTAATTTTATTCGTAAACTAGGATAAGTCGCGTTGACAGGTCCAAGATTGATAGTTGATGGTTATAGTGCGAACGATAAGATTTTTTTATGTGATTCTCGCCACAGCGATAAGAATGCTATCAGTAATAATAACACGGGCTTAAACGTTGTGAAAAAAATATTTAAGCTTTTTAAGAATGTTTTAACTTTTCACTGTCTGCAGGTTAAGTATGTTGCCCTCTGGTGCTTTGTCAAACGAAGGGTTGAATATATTTACTAAGGAAGTTTTGAATTAGTCGAAAAATGGACGTTTTTGAGATTCGGTTAAATTCTTGCATTTTTTTTACAGTTTTACTAGCATTTTATATTTATTTCATTGAAAGAAATGGTCGATTTAACTTTTTTGTGTCCAATGTAAAGCTGAGATGGCCTGGTGGTTTCGTCGATCTCAAGCAACGATCGCGAGAATAAATACCAGCTAGCACTGTTGAGTTTTCAAATGTTAAATATTCATCTCGTGGTCGGTGGTGAAGTTATTATCGAGGAAACCTAATACATTTTAAGAAACATTTAGTACATGTGGTAGTGGAGCAAAGAAGAATTACGGAGAGTTGCAGAACATTAAAATACTTAACGTTATGTTTCTATGAATTTATAGGTAGTATATTTGTATATTAAATATTACCCTATATTATAAAGTATTATTATTGTTAAAATCAATTTATTTACTAAGTCGTTAAAATGTAATAAAATAACAGATGAACAGAATAGCATATTTATGCATCTAAAATACAAACCAATTTTACCTATATGAGTACCCGAAATCGAATTATAGGTGTTCTATAACGAGTTAGGTTTTCTTTTATCTGTCTTATACTAAAACATTGCCTTTAGAAGAAAAATAAATCTTATACGAGAAACGGAATTTTACATATTAAGTATAAGATTAATATTTTGTTGGAAATGTTAATGTTAAGATTCTCATGACCCTTACTTGTCGTGACCAACTAATTTGTACATAAGATAGACGCATGTAACATGTCTTAAGAAATTTCGAACGTACTTAGTAAGTCGTACCTAATCATTTTAAAGTAAATAACAAATTTTAACTTGCAACCTAGTATTTACTTGTAATGTACTTAATACATGTAACGAATTTTTACTATTTAACTTAAAAGTTATGTAAATAATTATATCATTACAAACAGTCACAGAGATTTGCCGTCAGTGGTAAAATCAAATGACCAACAAATGGGATCTTTCTACAGCTGCCTCCGAAATAAATTCTATGTTTAGAATCATAAAAACTACGCTATACTCTACACTTTTGTTTTTTAAATCAAAGTTAAGTATAACAAAATATTATCCCAACGAATAAATTGACTGCAACAGTATCATATGCAAATGCCATGCAAAGTAAAGAATTATTTTAGAGAAAAACCTTGGTTATAAAGCCGAAGGTTATGTAATTGATTTAGGTTAACCTTTGTAACGATATTTAAAGATATTTACGCATCGTTTACTCTTAAGGTAAAGGCTAAGAAAATTGGAACTAATTTACGTAAATATAAAGATAACGATATTTTATTAAAATGAGCTGTTATCTATAAGAAAGTTTCATCGACCTTGTACAAATGAATTTTTAAATGATTCATGGCAATTGGTAAGTCGTCGATTGTTTAGGCAAAATAAATATAATATCGTTATAATGTCAATCAGAGTAAGTGCCAGCACCGGCGTGTGGCCAACCGACAAAATTCTGGCTCGTCTTGCGTAACGTCACTTGTGTGGTTGCTATGCGCTATGGACTTATAATGCGTTATTATTCAGTCATGACCCTCATGATAATTTTTCTCTATGCGGGCTAATAGTGTAATTAAATTCGCTTGTTAGTAACTTAATGACCATCAGTGTGTTTGTTTATTTTCTGTAGATCCATTGAAAATTACGCAAAAATGTGTTTTGAGATTTTTTTAATATTCTCATTTCAACAATTGTAAAAAGCATAAAGCATTTTGTTTGTCTATTCTAAGTAATTTCTATTAAAAATTTTCTAACAATCGCCTTTCTATTTCTATATGAGTTCGCGATGTGCAACCGCGATAGTTTTATACGTAGGTATTATAACGTTTTGTATGCATTTCTTTTTACCAGATACCCTTTCAAACAACTATGGTTCACATAATAGGCATATTTTACATGCATTACAATATGTACATACTTTGACGATAAAATGTAAATGACACCAGCGATAGAGTTAAAACAAAATTTTTAAATGCATGGAAAAAATAAAAAAGCCTGACATACTTGTTATCGCTTCATGTAAACATGTCAAAATTCATATGTAATTTTCTTAATATCTAAATCCTATGATATTATTTTAGAATCCAAGTAAAAAAAAACTAAGGGCAAGGAAGGAAATAGTATTATAACCGGTGAGTTAAAGGTTAAATATTCAAAGATCGGTGCGAGCGCAACGTGGGCTTCTCTTTGCATAATTCATCGATCGGTACTGTTCAGGCCGTCAGCAACGCTATACTGTTTATCTGAATTCAAAATCAACATTTCCCATTATGCGGTTTGACGTCAAGAACATAAAAAATAGATATGGGTTAGTTAAGCTTGACCTGAGGAAGGCTGGTTCTTTGTGTGTAGATAGAGATCGGCTTGATATTAAATGAACGAGGTGTTGAGTAATTTTTTAAACATTTACTCCCATAGTTAACAAATAGCTTCGCTGTAAATCACTCTATGACTAGTTAAATAGCTCTCATCTAAGTTTCCGCTGTGTGCGTTCGTTGAACGATAGCATTCACGCGCAAGGGAAGAAATCGTGTCAACGTCTGTTTATCAAGAAATTTGATTTAATATCTGGCATGGGCGCCTTACCTCTGTTATCTTGTTTGGTAACGGCAACGAAGATAAAATCAACATTTTGGTTGATATCTTCGCTTATTCTGGCATGATATAGTCTTTTTGTCTATCGTCGTGTACTTTTAATGACGCTATTTCAAAACGGGCCACATTGTTACTCATTATCTCTATGATGACTTTTGTTTATCTCTTCTTATCATATATACGCAGTTCACACCTACTTTTGAGTTCATACTGTTAAATTGATGATGAAAATGTGTGTTAAAAACATAATTGTTTGTTTCGCATACTCTAATAATATTAACGGCTATTTTATAAGAAAACGATAAACAAGTCGTAAATTAAGTAATTTTGATTGAAAAGGCGAGCTACAACTGACTGAACGAACGTCGGTAGCGTCGATGGCGTCTATTGTTGGCGGCATCCCGTAGCCATCTATTATTGACTCGTCGCTGGAGATATTTGGCTTCCAGCCAGCGCTAACCACGTGTTCACTAGTCACGGGACGAGACATGCGTGCTCGATTTCTGATCCCTCCAACATCGCTTTGTCTACAACTAGAATGAGTTAAATTAAAAAAAAATATAGACTTACATAAATGCTTGTACGTTTTGTTTATGGATAGATTTGTTATTTATATAAGTCATAATGTTCATTTACAACTTTTTTGTAGACATTATAATTTTATTTTTTCTCTAAGCATGTTTGCTACCAGTAAAACATTAACTTACTTACTTAAATTGTTTTATAGCAACTAAAACCGAGAAGGCGACTAAGACAAAGAAAGAGATGAGTGCAGGTGTAAAAGCAGTTACCTGTAGTAATGGGCACGCAAGTACGCCGAATGGACGAGCGGATGACGAGGGCGGCGGTGGCGTAGCTTTACCGCGTGTCTCTTACGCGGCCGCCGCACGTAAGGCACCCTCGCCGCAGACCAATAACTCGCCCCCGCAATTTCCGCAAAACACAGGTCTGTTTCCATTCAACTTTCTAAAGCGAGATACAACATATTATGATAACTTTTACATAGGTCGTTTTTATTAAATAATACTTTTACCAATTCACAGATTGCCCCAAAGCAAAAACGAGTAGCGGAAAATCATTGCAATCTAAATCCGGCAATTCTACCACACAATTAAACGGTGAAAGATCGTTATCAACTGATGACGACAATAATAAAGATAAAACGAGTACCAAAGAACCAATTATAAACGGCACTGAAAATGTTAATGTTGTTAATGGTGACTCAAAAAATATTTCAGATTGTGATATTAGTAGTAGTGATAATACTAAAATAGTTTCTAATGGAATTAACAGTGATTCAGATGATACGAAATCGAATAAATCAGATGAAAGTAATGATATAATTTTAACCCCAGAGATACCCGTAAAAGTTTTCGATTCTAAGTCAGTTGGTAGTAAAAAGAAGGACAAAAAGAAGAATAATTCGTCAGATGCAAACAGAGAATCGGAAAAGAAAATGTCTAAAGTTGAAAATAACTCAGTGGATAACAAAGATGATGAAGTTTTAAATAAATCAGAAAATGAAACTGACCAATCAAAAGATGAGACAAATAAAGTAGTTAATGGTGACAAAGAAAGAGAATCTTCTCCGAGTGAAGATGGAGATGAGAAGAAGCGCGATGCCGAAGTTGTCTTTATTCAGGATATGGGCTTTACTGTTAAAATTGTTAGTCCAAGAGCTGAACCATTGGACATACAGGTAAATTTATATATTTTTGGTGTCATGTTCCTGGACTAAATCATTTTTAAATGTAATGTATTTAATATTTGTTCTTCAGGTTTCAAGTATGGAACTGGTTCAAGAAATACATCAAGTACTTATGGACCGTGAAGATACATGTCACAGAACGTGCTTTTCGCTGCAACTGGATGGCATTACACTTGATAATTTTGCTGAATTAAAGAATATTGAAGGTCTTAAAGAGGGTTCAGTTATAAAGGTACGTAAGGTTCATGTAGCTCTGTTTACTTGTGTAGATTTGTATCAGTTTGTGTTGTTATTAAGATGGATGATCACTAAGAACTCAGTTTATGTTTAAGCATTTAAGCCTAATTTTTTTACCTTTGGATAATATTATCTTAAAATTTTCTAACTTGTCACTTTATACTTTAAAAAACTACTAATACATCTTATATCCACATGGTGAAATTAATTGTTTTCTCGTATTTCCAGGTAGTGGAAGAGCCATATACGATGCGCGAAGCTCGTATACACGTACGCCACGTGCGTGATCTTCTGAAGTCAATAGATTATGTGGACGCTTACGCCGGCCAAGAGTGCAGCTCCCTCGCTTTTCTTAACGTTATCACACAGGGAGATATACTAGGTAATTTTTCTATCTTTTATTAATTAATTCCGGCTATTGATTTTTATTACCGTTTGGCTATTCATACTGCTGTCATTATCTGGAACATTACTTGGAAAACTGAGATACTATGGAAGATATTTGCTACTTATTAGTTATTGGATGAGAATAAAACATCTATCCTTGCTTATTATACTTAGGATTTATTTTTAATATAAACAAGGCAATATGTACCAATGTTTAGTTTTGCTAATTTTAACGTAATAGAAAAGAAGAAATCGCGTCCAGAAAGTGTAGACTGCACTCCACCTGACTACATAATGCCCGGTAGCACAGAACGGCCTCTATTGCCCCTACATCCTGGGCTCACTAAAGAAAACAAGGCTCCACAGTGCTTAAAGGTTAGTGCAACTTGCCTGATTAGATAACAGATTTGAATGCAGTATTGTTGGGACGAAGTATGATAATTTATATATGTAATTTTTACATGATAACAGGTGTTAACAACGTCGGGATGGAATCCACCTCCGGGACCGCGAAAAATGTGCGGCGACTTACTGTATCTTCACGTCGTTACTTTGGAAGACCGCCACTTCCACGTAACGGCGTGTCCGCGTGGTTTCTACCTCAATCAGTAAGTATATATTTTTTTATTATAATTTGAGTAATAAATTACGATGATTTTGTTTATCAATATTATTTAAATTACATAAAGTTCTCTAAGATGTACAATGCATTGACATCGGGCGCGCTCGGATGCAGCATTTATTTAACACAAATAATACATTTCTTAATTCTCATAAAATATTCTTAAGCTAGTTCACTTTCGGCCGCCTATTGCGCCGCGTACCCTCACAACTTATATTACCATAACCGTTAACCCTTCAACCATTCTTCAAATATGTCGGCTTACACCCGACATTTGCTTTATTACGTTTATTTTGTTCCAGGTCCACCGAAGAAGTGTTCAATCCTCGCCCATTCAACCCGTCCTTACTCTGTCATTCCCTAATAGAATTACTTAGTATCGTATCTCCTGCGTTCAAGCGCAACTTCGCGCTAGTACAGAAGAGACGCATGCAGAAACACCCGTTCGAAAGGGTCGCCACACCATATCAAGTTTATCAGTGGGCTTCTCCGATGCTGGATCATACGGTGGATGCTATACGAGCAGAAGATAGTGAGTAATAAACCTTAAACAGATAACGTATAACGTTTTATCAGCGTATATCATTTGTAATAGTTAATTATGTAATAAAAATATAATTTTTAATTAAATTGTGTGATGTGTCCGAGTTATATTTTCGGACGATCTGTGCCCTAGTACTAGTTTTGAAAATTTTCGATAACTTCGTTTTTGATTGGTCTTTTTTCATACACTGACTGCGCCTCTAGTGAAATTTTACAGGCACTGCTAGTTAATCTATGCAGAATTCATTAAATCATACCAACTAAATTTTACATTATCGAAAAATATCAGAACTTGTACTAAATGTACTATACAATTTCAAAGATTATTATTACGTTACTCAATTTTTTATTATGCACGATAATATTTACAACGTATAAATCAGTACATGTAATACGTTTCGTTCAGCGTTCTCGTCGAAGCTGGGGTACGAGGAGCACATCCCGGGGCAGACGCGCGACTGGAACGAGGAGCTGCAGACCACGCGCGAGCTGCCGCGCGCCACGCTGCCCGAGCGCCTGCTGCGCGAGCGGGCCATCTTCAAGGTATACCGACACGTATTACACAATTTGGTCAAAAAAAATATTTTTAAAATTAAAGATTTTACATTTCCAAGAATATGGAAAGAAAATATCTTGAATGAATAATGTTTTAGACTTATGAATAGAATATCAGTGTCCGAATACTTTGAACTTGTCACTTTCCACTTCATATTGACCACTGATCACTTCAATAGCCACTGGCTAGTGCTCAATATCCGCTGTCCAGTGCTCTATACCCACTGTCCATTATGAATTATCATTGTTCCCGGCCATTAAATAGCTGTTGTCCAATATTCACTATATAACCGTTATTATGATCCACTATCATTAAACGTAATATAAATCCCGTTATCATCAACGTACGCATGTATGATAAAAATTGATCAATCTTCAATATCTATTTTAAAATGTCTATTCTTTACCATGTACTATTTACTATCCATAACCCAATGACCATTACCAACTATGTATTACGACTATCATTTCATGATTAGCTCAAGCAGAGTCGACAACTTAGGTATAAGTTAACATTATATTTTCTTCATACCAGGTGCACAGCGACTTTGTAGCGGCGGCCACACGCGGCGCCATGGCCGTGGTGGACGGCAACGTGATGGCAATCAACCCGGGTGAGGAGCCCAAGATGCAGATGTTCATCTGGAACAACATATTCTTCTCGCTCGGTTTTGACGTCCGTGATCATTATAAAGACCTCGGCGGAGACGCTGCGGCTTTTGTTGCGCCGGTTAGTAAAAAAAATGTTTTTAAGGTTAATAGGAATTTATGTAATTCTAATATTAAATCTCGAGTGAGTCTCGAGTTTAGGAGGGCGCACGGTAAAAATAATGTTCGATTCCTTACCCTAAGGCCCGAGTAAGGAATGTATCCTAATTGATAACAAGCAACCATTTTTCGGCTTCGCTCGGTATTAATAAAGGTTATAAACAAGCTTAAAATATAGCCTATGGTTATCTGGAATAAAATAGGATTCTAATTATTAAAGATTTTTTTTTAAATGGACCAGTAGTTTTTGAGTGTATTCGTTAGATACATTATGTACGAATTCTTCACCTTTATTATGATAGAATAGATAAAAATATTATAAATCTATGTTTCTGTGTACATACATTATTATTGTCTCACTTGTTTTCTGTAAGTACTTTTCCGTCTCGAACACCGCCCTTTAAAGCGGAACAGCTAGTGTCTAGATGTGGCATAGCAGTTTACTATAAGAGTCGTGTGTCCCGCAGCGCAACGACCTGCAAGGCGTGCGAGTATACAGCGCCGTGGACACTGCAGGACTACACACGCTGGGCACCGTGGTGGTGGACTACCGCGGCTACCGCGTCACGGCGCAGTCCATCATCCCCGGCATCCTGGAGAAGGAGCAGGAGCAGAGCGTCGTGTACGGCAGCATCGACTTCGGCACCACCGTGCTCTCGCACCCCAAGTACATGGAGCTGGTGAGTGACGCCTGACTACCGTCTGACGCTATGTGCCGCGACCATCGTCACGGTGTAACATTTATGATGGAATAAACTGAAATTAAGTAAAAAATGCTGCATTTAAAAATAATATTGACTGGATTATATACAATTACATTTTTCAGCCATTTTTGGTATAATTGCATATTTCCCCTTGAATCGCTGCAAAATGCATATTTTTCACATATCTGCCTCGTGCTTTTGATTGTTTTGGTACTTTTACAACTTTTGACGATCTTTTTTTTTTAGTCGCCACTATGTAAGCCTCGGGACTTGACTTGATGACATTTTAAAATTTTTTTTTGGTCGCCTTCAAAGAAGATTTTCTACTTTCAACAATTTACATGCATATTGCATAATTTTCTACATATTTCGCCACTGTTATTGTATATTTGACTGTTGTTTGTACATATTTCCATGCATATAATGAGCTTTTATGTTGCATATAATCCGGTCTCTAATAATTACGTATGCTAACGTTGCTACATAGCATATTTACATACTGAAATTTGTAGCATTTCTAAATGACGCACATTGGATGCATGAATTATTTGGCAGAGTACAACAGTACACGACCAGGCAATGAAATTATAAAAGAGATTGAAAGTAATCGTTTATTTTTACCCCTTTTTATTATTGTATGTCTATAGTGAAATAAAAAAACAAAATACACCTATATCAAAAATAAATTTATTGACTTACACTATGCCATAATATTAGGAAAAAATCAGTTGTTGATTCGATAAACGCTAATACTTATGAAACAACAACACCACATAATAAAGTATTAAAAATTTAAGATATTGTCACTATCATACACAAGGTCAATAACAGATTCTTTAATTTTATAGCTAAGCAAAGCCGGACAGCAGCTTAAGATCATGCCTCACTCGGTAATAAGCGCAAATGGCGAGACAGTGGAGCTGTGCTCCAGTGTGGAATGTAAAGGCATCATCGGCAATGATGGAAGACACTACATTCTAGACCTCCTGCGAACCTTCCCACCAGATGTCAACTTCCTGCAATGTAAGTATATCAAGTTGCATACTTGTTTTGTCATTATACAGAGTGTTCGATTTTTAACTGATAGTTTTATTGGCGACGGCTGTTCAGCTCGCGCGGGCTGTAACTTTTATATTTTAGGGTCCATTATGGAA
>DVVJ01002172.1:0-10100 GCA_018234505.1 Junonia neildi neildi
GTCACGGGTTCAAACCCTGGCTAGCACCGCTGGATTTTCAAGTGCTAAATTTGTATTTAAATTCATCTCGAGCTCGGTGAAGGAAAACATCGTGAGGAAACCTGCATGTGCTGGAAGAAATTCTGACACGTGTATGTCCACCAATCCGCAGTGGAGCAGCGTGGTGTATTACGCACCATAACCTTCTCGCTAATAGGAGAAGAGGCCTATGCCCAGCTGTGGGACATGTACAGGCTGTGTTACGTTTTTTTTTGTTACATTTAAAAAAAATATTTAAGTTTTACAATTGGTATGCCTCACTTAAAGGCTAACTCGATATTCGTTATGCGATATAAGAAGAAAATAGGTATAGGTATAAAAGTAAAAGGCAGGAAAAGGTTTAATTTGTAGCAAACCTCTTTCGAAACATTATTCAACATAAAGCAAAGAACAGAGTAATCCGATTGTCAGTGATAAATATAAGGGTATTAGCTAAGTGCGCTGTTATGTAACCGCAAGCCATTCTACCGTTACTTGTATGGTTTCCCTTCTACCCTCTTAATACAATGAATTTCGTAACAATATTAAATCTAAAATGTATGATTTTTACACAAACTTTATGACTGTACAATGTACATTGTACACGTAAATAATACTTTTTTTATTACTACCTATTACATATTATACGCCTCCGACGCTGCGGAGCGTAAAATTTTTATTATAATCGAGTCATATAGAACACTCGGTGTGTGTATCTAAATACACTGACTGTTGAAAACAGTATAATGTATCATTGTTTTCCTTTAAGCTTTTTCTATTTTTTTTTTTGCCAAAATTCGTTAGCGTTGCGAACAAACTAAAAAAATATTCAATAACCGGTTGAGATTTTTTAGAGTTTACACGTGCAGAATTTATTTTTTACTATTGATTTATATGTGTGTATGTAAATGTTAGGTACATTGTTTACGCATACATCACTAGGTACACTGTACCTACATATAGAACATCGTTCCGTAATACTGAGAATAAAATATTTTAAGTGCTTTAAAAAATTAAATCAACGCTAAATGTGTTGATCGATCTATTGAAATGTTAAATATAAGTGAATAAGTTAATTAAATTGGTATTTTTAAATTTTTGAACAAAAATATAAAAGCTTTTGAAATCATATTTTTTCATTGCTAAACCAAACCTTTCAATCAAAAATTATAACTGGATGGATAAAATTGAATTAAAAACTTTTGAAAATCACTGGCGCGGAATGAGAATGCATTCACAAAGTTTACTACCAGTTTGTTTAGTTCAGAGAAACTCCCACCGCTATTTGAAACTAGTAACAAAAGCGGCAAAAGCTTTCAACGAGAAATAGAGCGAAAAAGGACGTGAAAAACATGATGTTTTAAATACGACCTTCCGTACGACTGGTGTCGGCAAATATACCGCTGTATTCTTTTAGCGACATTTAAATATACAATAAACCCAAGATCTCCCAAGAGTACTTAGATATTTCTGCGGCGTAGTCTACATTATAAATATCTTTTCCCTAAGCGTTTGTATGTTACCACTTTTCAAAAGAATTGAATAGATCTTGCCCTGGTTTTTGCTATGGGATATGGAGAGAAAATAAAGATACAGTTTTCCCATAGGAGTTTTCCCTAAACATTTGTGTACAATGTTATAATTTTACATTTTCCTTTAGAGTTATGAAAAGTCCTTAATAATAAATATGACTAGTGAAATGCATTAGTAATTTTATTTATTAACATCACACACGCCAACAACTTTGTGTAAGTAACACTGTTAATAATTTTATTTCCTTTTAGATTACGAGTTATCAGAAAAAAGCAAACTTCAATTTTGCCACATCATCCTTACGTCACAACCATATATGTCTATGGTTAATCATTTTTATCTTTAAAGATTTTACTTTGTGAAGTGTAGCTTGTATCTTCATCAATTCCTAGCTGCCCTCCTCGGCTTCATAGGATTTTGAATTTTTCGGGATAAAATGTAGGACATAGACATAGGACATAGGCTATATTTTAATCCAAGATCTATCACCTTAGCTTTTAGCTATCACCATTTCAACTTTCAGCCAAATCGGTTCAAAGCCATTTTGACGTGAAAGAGCATCAAACATCCACTAAGATAAGATTTGTCATTTATACGTTCCACCTGCAGCAGTCGTTGTGATATGACGTCTGAAATAAGAGAAGTAATGACCAATCAACTGTTCCAATAACCTGAGATGGTTAAAGTGCTCGGTCACTGACCCCAGGTGACGTCAATCTTGCTGCAGAGTTGCGATTCTTTATTAAAATCTATTTGTCGACTTGCTGCCTTGCAACCTTGTTTTATTGATGATTAAGTCTTATTATCGCTGCATGCGAACACGATTTCTTTATATAAAATGAATGTTGTAATTATAATTAAATTATAATGATGTGTTTAGGTATGTATAATTAAGTGCAAAATGTTGTTTATTGCAGCTTGATATATAGTAGTATGTATTATTTCAGATTTCACAATATTTGTACATAATTAGAATTAAGTTTTATCGAAATGAAATATACGTATAAATAAGTACAAAATGTAAAAATGCTATCTACCACCATTATTCTTATATCATATCCCTAATACAATTACGAAGAAATATTTTATAATAAGTGCATAAGCACTCTAATGTTTCTTTAGTAAAATGGTATCGTGAAAAATTTAATTTTTGTAATTTAGCGCAAAATGTAGAGTTAAAGGAAGCACAAATACTTTGTAAATGTTTCAAATAGGTACATAAGATGAGAATTATAAGAACAAAGTTTAAGAATATGATATACAGAAAACATCAGATTATTTCGAATCAGCGAGTCTGAGTATCTGTTTACACATCTCGGCTGATGCCACCTTTACACACGCGACGAATAAGCACAAATATGAGAATGTAAACAACTTATTCGAGCATATTCGTTACTTACCTCGACGCTTCTCGCTGTGTATTATTAAATTATAATAAATATTCTTCTAGCATCATCATAAAATCCATATACTATGGTAATATTGTAATCAAATAATGATTAGTTTACGGTAAGTTTACATGAAGGCTTTGAAATAAAAAAATATTCTTCATTGTAAGTATTTATAATTATTGCAATTATTACCAGCAAGGCTAAAAAGGAAGGTTGCATATGCTTTTATAAACATGTAAATCTTAAGCATTGTATGCAAATATGACAACTTTATGTCCTAGACGGATATGCAATCGTTAGTCTAATCTTGACGAATATTATGTAATTTTCGTTCTTTTACATAATTACGCAAGGTTGCCGGAGCAGGCTGGATGAGGGCTGCGGAAGATCGGGATGTTTGGCGCAAACTTGGGGAGGCCTATGTCCAGCAGTGGGCTGCGATTGGCTGACGACGAAGCATGCCAATTACCTCATTCAAACAGAAAAAGTTTTGATAGTTATAAAAACAACGACGTAAACTGAAGAGAAGATTACCAAATCACAAAATAAAATTTCAATTTTATTTACACGTACATATTTAACGAGTTCCATTCGGCTTATACAAAGTAATGCAAAAATCATTTTCGAATATCGCCGCGTTTAATAAATATCCACCTAATAGAAAAATATTCGTAATTCAATTTCCACTGAATATATGTAAATATATGCCGCCGATATTTTGTTTTAGTTAAGTGCTTGTTTGTGTAGCGTGTTTTAGCTAATTCAATTCCATCTGCCTAACATTGATTCATGCGGAAAGTATTTCTGTATATCACTCGACGAATTTTGGACGTAACAAAATGTAAATACAGTATTGAAAATTAGTGGAAACAGCGAAGTATGTTATACGAGTATAGTATGATGTTGTATGTTGATTGGAACGGAATCAGTGTATTAGTTTATTTTATGCAACTAGGATAATATATAGTAAAATGAACGCTGATAAATATATAGAAAATTGATTCAAGTACATTTGATATCAGATAATAATAATCTCTATCTCTATCTCTATATACCTATAAAAATGAATTGCTGTTCGTTAATCTCGCTAAAACTCGAGAACGGCTCGACCGATTTGGCTGATTTTAGTCTTTAATTAAACATGGAAGGCCAGGTTTAAACGGTAAAAATGAAAAAATTGTAAAGAAAATGTCTATTGAAATATGTAAAATACTTATACACTTTGACATGACAGCGTGTGTCGGGTCCACCATATATTTTAAACATATTATCATTATTCAATTTTGTGGGTAGTTATCTCCCTGTTTAGAAGGTATGTATATTTTAACTCCTATTTAATCAATCCATTTTATCATTTAATATCTAAATTTATTTATGTATGTAAAAGTATGAGAACATCTCGAGCCGCCGCGTGTGGTCGAAATCCATTGATTAAAAAAATGTATGTATTTAATAAGTATAAGAATAAGTCGTAAAGCATATTCCGTATCGCCCTATAAGGTAGAGAAAATTTCGTGCGAAAAGCGAGTAAAACCAGATGGCTCCTTATGTTCTGTATTATAATATCAGTTATATATTAGCGCTAAATGTAATGCAAATCCGCTAACTGCAGTCGAGGAGCGTGGTGATTTAGCTTCGAATAATTCTCCTTAACAAGAGAGATTTTGCTCGGTTAGATATCAACGAACCGCTCCTTTATGTTGGAGTCATGGTATAATATTTTGTGGAGGATCTTATCTTAAAACAGTAACTTCTCATGTGTATGTAGAGTTTCATATTTCATTTGTTTGAACGTTATTTAACTGCAGAATTAGTCAATTCACAACATTTTTCTTAGATAGTTATAGACGACGGCAATGTCGCGGTACTGAATGCTTTTAACATCGCAGGTTAAAAGATCGGAAAATATAAAATATAGGAAAATATAGGAAGATGAGTCTGAATTGAAATTTACAGATTGTAACTTAACCCAATTTTTTACTCAATGCCAAAAATAAAAAAAAACTTGGGCCAGACCAAAAGGCCGTTTTCGCAATTAACCCCACAAACAATTGGACTCAATGCATGATATCCGACCGCATGCACGAGTACGTAATTGGCGTATAACAGCCCATTAGTTTTACCAATGATATATAATAGAATTCAACACCTAAATCTTCTTAATAGAAGACGTAGCCATTGTCCAGCATTGGGACTTTTACATGTTACAACTTAACTCAACTTTTTAACATTAAAATAAACTTGGGCCAGACCAAAAGGCCGTTTTCGCAACACCCCACAAACAATTGGACTCAATAGATGACATCCGACAGCATGCGCGACTATATAATTGGCGCATAACAGCTCATCTCATAAAACTTAGTTTTCGAACGTTCAGTCTTTCAGGAACATACATGAATATTATACATTAGGATTCAGGTACTAAGCCGTCTTAAAGGAAGAGGAGGCCTTTCTCCAGCAATGGGACATTTACATGCTGTAACTTAACTCAACTTATTAACCATAAAAGAAACTTGGGCCAGACCAAAAGGCCGTTTTCGCAACACCCCACAAACAATTGGACTCAATAGATGACATCTGACTCCATACACGACTACGTAATTGGCGCAAAACAGGCCATCTCATAAAACTTAGTTTTCGAAAGTCTTTCAGGAACATACATGAATAATATATCATAGGACTTAGGTCCTAAATCTCCTAAATAAAGGAGAAGCTTTTGTCCAGCAAAGGGACATTTAAAGGCTGTAACTTAAATTTTTTAATCCATATAAACTTGGGCCAGACTAAAAGGCCGTTTTCGCAACACCCCACAAACAATTGGACTCAATAGATGACATCCGACTGCATGCACGACTACGTAATTGGCGCATAACAGCCCATCCCGTCGAACTTAGTTCTCGAACATTCATTAGGACATTACCTAGCACCAAATTGCATTGTACCGTCTAACTTGTCCCGAGCTGTTATAATTAGAAACACGAACATCGACGTCTGCATTAAAGTTGATGGAATGACGTACCACTGCGCTAGTAATAAAGTGACAAATTATATTATACATATGTGCTAGATATTGTTTTACAACTAGCTCTTGTTCGGCAAATATAGATAGAGGGGGAAGGGGTAGTTTCGAAGAGTCCTTTCTTAGTTAATCTCTACACTATAAAAGGGATATTCCTGCCAAATATTATGTCTTTAGGAGTTACGGCTTTAGAGATATTGTCATGAGTAACTACACATATTACGCTTAATTTATTTTCTACAATATATTGTAGATATAGTTTTAAGATTTTTATTTTGGTAAATGAGTTTAACTTCATAATATCTGGAGAAAGCTCTTCGTCAAATGCTATCGCTATCAAAATATGATCATTTTTGACGGTTAAGCACAACAAATTACTGCTATTAAATGTTGATCTTTTAAAAGCTACAATTTTCCACAATTTCTCTCATATTTTTTTAAATTACTCTCTTAAATCAAATAGAGTTCAAGATGGATTCATATTGTTGCAGAATTCTGAAAAGTTTTTTATAAGATTTCAATATACGAAGATTATTTGTCATACCTCGGCTGGTGCTAACGTTCCATTAATAACTTTAGATGGTAGTCGATTCTTGTATAGCAATCTTATAAATATTGATTCATAAAATGGCAAAAATCATTTCAAATCATGACAATAAATAATGCGTAAAAATAAACATTAGAGTAGTACTAAAAATTGTGAATGAAAAACCCGAGATAAAATTATATAACTATGAAAAACTATTGCTGCCGACCATGAAAAACGCGGTTAGTTAAAAAAAAAAATCTTTTTGTTTTTTAACTAAATCGTGATACTGATAGTTTTGTGTAATTCGATAGTAACGTGTAATATTAGTGACCATCATTAATTATTTTGTTCTGAAGTTGTGGTATATAAAAGTTTGGCTTTTTTTATTTTTATTAATAGATTAGTTAGGCTTAATAAGCCTGATTGTTGTAACAGAAAGAATTGTTATTGCAAAACGAACATTAAATCTAAAAACTATTGAATAAGTAGGTTTCCTATAATATTATACGCTATATACGAGTACGTACTTCATAACAGTTTTATGTAAAGACGAAAAAAAAATCTTTTCAACATTATAATTTCCACTTATTCAAGGCTATTGGAAAAATGTCGGTTTGATGATAAAATACACAGAAAAAAAAATCAAGAAATAATCCGAAAAGGTTCATAATCTCCATTCACATGCCCAAAAGAAAGGCCTCGAGACCATAAATATAGTAAAATGCTAAAGGATTTTTGTATCCACTTACTTGTTATACAGAACGATATCCGGGAGCCAAATGTGCTCTGAGGGAACATAAAGTTCCTTCACACCGCCGTATTCCAGGGGGTCCCATTTAAATTTGTGGTCCTCCCATTCCTGTAACGTTTCTACCATTATTAGAGAGCCTTTTAATGTAATAAATAATGATGGGAAGGAAAATTACGCTAACATTACACTAGACTTTTCCACATTCTGAGTCTTAATATTAGTTGAACTGATACTTTTTGTACACAAAATTTTTAACATTTTTATTTCGATATAGCACTATTCTACGTTATATTTTAGTAAAGCTTCGGTTATGTAGGATAACGTTGTCTATCATTTAACTGACAATTTAATGCTGTAGAATGACGTTACCTTTTCTATGTAAACAGTATGACACAGTTTCTTGGGCCCGTATTCTCCATGTCACGATACGTAACGTGCCCAAAACGGATGACGTGATATCGTGCTTGTCTAACAATCTTACCATGGCATGTAACGTCTTCTTAAAACGGTATTTTGTAAGCAAACATCTTGAAAACGTAAGGAATAGCATAGATAATGATATTCTTGTCTTTTTGGAGATGGCACGATCCGTTTCTACTAACAATCTTTCAAAAAAGGTTACCGGTTTATTTTTTATTAATTTCTTAATTACTTATTTGACAGCATGGAATGGTCATAATTTTCAATGGAATAATGTAACGGACCTTAAAAGTTGGAAACCAGTACTTAAGTTCAATAAGTTCTGTTTTACTCTGTACAAAAAGAAATATCAGTAACACTTCGTATTTAGCGGTAGACGGCTCTTCTATTAGGAATGTATGGAATTTAATTTACTTCGGCAACCAACGGCAAATTGGTGTACCTAAATATCTCACACATCTAAAATACATATTACACATACACTCTCGATGGTTTCCTTCAATGTCGAGTATAAAATCAATGCCAAATGTAAACATAATTAGGATTGCCAATCAAAGCTTAATTAAACACAATTAAGACTTGGAAAACTGAGTGGTTCTGATTGACTGAGATTATTTGTTTAAGATATCTGTGAAAAAAACGGAACCTATTTAAAAAGTATCAGTAAAATAAATATTTGCTACAATATTTTGTAATGGGTGCCAAGTTAAATTTTTATCAACAACTGGCACCGACTTGAATAATATGCAATGAGATAACGAAAAATCCAAATTGAACATACGTAAATATGGGTCAAATATAGAAACTATTTTTTGTGTTATTTAATTGTAAATATACAACAGATGAATTACTTACATGTTCGAGCCACACGTTGGTCGTCAAAATCTGGTCCTTCAGATTCTGAAAAAGAAAAATATCTTAATATCATGTTAAATTAATTATTATGGATAGCATATGTGTCATCTGTGTTATTATAGTAAGTATGTATGATTGGATCATTGGAGATATCTATGCAAAAGTTTGTAAGTTTGCTTGTTGCTCTTTCACAGCAAAACGGTAAAAAAAATTTGGCTGGAACTTGAAATGATGGTAGCTTATACCTTGTATGATGGCTAGGAACACTTTTTTTCCGAAAATTCAAAGGAGTTATAGAAAATTTACAAAAAGCGGGCGAAGTCACTGAAAGCTACGTCTTTTCATGTATTTCAGTACTAAGATTACTAACTTGGTTGGTTTTTATACATTGGTATAATCCCATCGATCGCCCGACTTTGGAAACCTGCCAAGAAATTCTATAGCAACATCAAAATGAATGTATCAGAAGTAACGGAAGCAAAAGTAAAAAAAGTAAAATGTTACCAATATCTACAAACTTTTGACATTATTGATTTAGTATTTGAAAGTTATGTTTTATAAAAACAGTTATGGGTAATGCACATCAATTTAATTTAGTGTTTGTTTAGTTGGCACCTGATTCTTTTATTCAAATTGAAACGCAAACGAATTCGTTCTGCGTTTTTGGTCGTTATTTACTAGATAGGTTTAGAACATTGCTTTTGCTTTGTAGTTTTATCCAGTAAATATTTATGTAAGTATGTATATTTTATATATGTATGTATTATATTTATTGATATAATGTATAATTTGTACTATTTTTCTCTGATATATCCTGTACACCGCTACCATCCTATTATCTCATCTACCAAAGGTTGCCTGGAAGAGATCGCTGTTTTAGCGATAAGGCCGCCTCTTGTACATTTAATTTTTTTTTATAACTTCTATTGTATCTGTTTTATTGGTGTACAATATAGAATATTTTATTCTATTCTAGGTTTATGTTCCAATTTGTCATACATAAAACCCTGATTATCAAAATACTTATTTTATTTATATCAGTCTACCCATGATCCCGACTTCTCTAAAGTGCTTGAAACATTACTAAAAATTGTACGCGATTTAAATAATTATATCAATATTTATTCAATGTTTATATTCGAGATATTTTAATTACATTTCGTCCAGAATTCGTAATAACCAGGAAAGACTTAGCTGGTGCAATAGCGATGAGCCCTGGGATTTGAAGCGTCCATCTCATTTCAATTACGGGCCCTTTAGAGCTTAAGTTAGGAGCTAGCTTAGACGAAGAATCTTTATTGCATTTTAATTATGTAACATGTTGCAACATGTATCAAGGTTTGAGTAAATGCATGTTAACCAAGCTTAGATCGGTTGTATGTGTATACCTATGTAGATAAATGTCATATGAGATATAGTCGATCAAAGTAAAAATATAATTTCGCCCAAATTTCATTGAATATTGTTAAGATAAACATGTTATTTGTTATAATATGAGTAAACTTTAAAAATTAAATTATTGAATGTCCGTATATTATGAGGGAAACTACGGAACCCTTCATGCGCGTGGCTCGACACGCACTT